>QGSO01000482.1:0-172799 GCA_011037825.1 Carya cathayensis
TTTTAATGAGGCAATCTTAAAACACTTGGCGATTTACATGAATATTGTACTCTTTTTCTTTTGTCATTGGTTTTTTCCCACTGGATTTTTCTTTGGCAAGGTTTTAACGAGGCATATTATTTATATATGGTCATCCAAAGGGGGAGTGTTATAAACTTATTTGTATGACCATCTTTAGCCATCAATTAAAACTAATATTTAGTCTTTAATTAAAACCATTGAACCATCAATTAAGACTTAAGCTATACCTACTCATTTGTACTCCTATATATATGGGTATCATTCACTTGAATATGATCAAGTTTTTGCATTGAATAACAACTCTTTCTCTTGCAATATTATTTCTCTTTTAATTTCATAACACGTAGGCATTATTAGGAGAGTATAATTATCAAAGTATATGGAATTACAAAGTCCATGGTTATTATCACGGGGAAAAAGAAAGTTGCAAGGATGTACTAAAGGCTTTAGCATTCAACTAGCCCATCACATCTTTGTGAATAAATATTTTTTTTTTCACGCAACTCAAACACCCAAACTCCCTCACCAATTCACCCTTGGAAGTGGAATTTGAATCATTTCCATGCACTATGGGGGTTAGCACTGACTTAGTCGAAGTCGAATTCCCCTAAATCCGACTCCGACTCCGACTCGTTGAAGCAGAGTCAGATTTGGGCTTTCAACTTTGAGCTTCTACTTTTTAGCTTCATATTTAGCCCATTTAAAAAAGATTTTTTTTTTGGGCTTTCAAATATCAATTTTTCGAAAAAATTAAAACCTAAAACTAAATCATTCACTTCTAATTTACTTCTATACTAATATCTAACTTATTTTTATCATAAACTTATATTATATTATCTAATTACATGTTATCATACTATAGCATTACATATTATTTTTAGTATCTAATTACATGTTTTTATACTGTAGTATTACATGTTATTATGCTATACTAGTATCTAACTTATTTATAACTTATTTCTAGTATCTAATTACATTTTATTATACTTTAGAAAATTGGTATTATGTGTTATTAACTTATTATACTAGACTTATTACTTATTTCTATACAAGACTTATACTATAGTGTCTAATTACATGTTATTATACATTAGTATTACATATTATTATACTAATGTCTAACTTATTTCTACCTTAATCATATACTAGACTTTCTAATGTCTAATTACATGTTGTTATACTTAAGTAAACTAGTATTATTATAATCTAACAAACATAAATATAATACTACTCTATATACTGGACGGTTTTACCCCTTAGTGCTCTGCTAGGGTTTAGAAACAGAGTTTTCTCGTATAGGTGTTCTCGGATGGCTGCCGCGGTGGGTCCTGGACCAACGGCGAATGCTGGGCGGATACGTACGTTCGCCGAGTTGGTTTCTCACTCGCCGCAACCTTTGCCTGAAGTGGAGGTCCCGTTTCGTCCGGCAAAACTGATTGATGGTGAAATTTGTGTGATTTTTTCCAAAGAAGAAATTGAGAGATTGGCTTCCCCTTCAAATACTCCATGGTTCTAAAATTTCTTAAACAAAGGCCTTCTCTTGATAACATTCGTGCCTTTATCAGAAGCCGTTGGGGTTTGGGTGTTCAGCCGGTGATTTCTGCTATGAGGAAGCCAAGAAATGTATTTGTGCGATTTGCTAATGAAACTGATTTCTTGAAGGCGCTTTCGAGAGAAGCTACGGACGTGGATGGAGTGAGCTACCGAGGTTTTCATTGGCACCCAGATTTTGATGAAGATACGGAGCCAGCGTTGGTGCCGGTTTGGATTTTCCTTCCCGGTTTGCCACCCAATTACTACCACGAATCTTTCTTGAAGAGTATAACTGCTCCTCTTGGGCGTTTTTTACGTCGTGACAATGCTACAAAGTGTGCAACCAGAACGGATGGAGCACGCGTGTGCCTTGAAATGGATGTTTCGAAGGAGCCAATTAATGGGCTCTGGATCGGTATGCCTCATCTTTGTTCTAGTTTTTACATTGAAGTTGAGTATGAAACTCTCCCAGCCTTTTGTTCATATTGCCGTATCCAAGGCCATAATTTTAATCGATGTATAAGGAAGGGGGGAGTTAATAAAGCGAATGAATTGAAGTTGAAACGTAGTGGGAAAATGGTACAAGTCTGGAAACCTCAAAAAACTGATCTGTTGAAGGGAAATACGAAGGAGGTAGAGTTATTAACTATGGGTAATGCGGTGGAAAATAATGTGCCGATTGAATTGGTTGATGATGGGGGGGCTGGTCCGAGTAATTTGAAGGAGACACAAGGGTTTGATGAAAATGGGTTTGAGAAGGGCTGTCGGGAAGAAACAGAGGGGGTTTTAGTTGTGCAGAGCAGGGTTGATATGGAAAGTAATGCTGAAATAAATACTGATCAAACCGAGAATATTGAGGTAACGGTGATAGAGTTTCATGGTGATGTGTGTTTGGGTCCTGGGTTGGAAAATAATAGATTGGAGGTGGTTGATCCGGTTGCTAGTATAGAGGATGAGGAAGGGAATGTGGGGAGGGATGGCTCCAGTTGTTTGAAGGAAAAATAGGATATATTTGTTCAAAATCACGAGGATGGTCAGATGAAAAAACTTGAAGGAGAACAAATGGGTTCTACCCAAATGGGTTCAAATTTAGATTTAACGCTTGTGAATAACGGTGGAAAAAATGAGGCTAATGGGTTTGAACTTTCTGCTGTGCCGGAGGTTGAAAACAGTTTATTTGTTGAAAAGAGAAGCGCTGAAATGACACAGGAAAATATATCGCCAAATGTGGAATTACATGAGGTGCAAGATTCAGATTTAATAGTGTCTCCTACGAATATGGAGGTAGCGTATAGCATGATGATTGAGGAGAGGGTTGGTGACATGATTCAAGAAAATATGATAGAGAATGATAATGAGTTGCCAGTTACAGCGACAATTGATGAAAGTGTCTCAGAACCAGATACTGAACATGGGGAACATCTGAGTAAAGAAAAATGTTATCCTTCAGACAGTGATGTTATTCAAGGAAAAAATCAGGCGAATGGTGGAAGAAAACTTAGAAGCTCAACTCGGGTTCCTCGCAAACCTGTTTGTGTGGATCTATGATTTGTAATCCTTTGTTTTGGAATATTCGGGGATTAAATTCCTCATGAAGAAGGTTGTATAAGTTGGTCAGGAAATTAAAGGTGAACTTTCTTATGTTAGCGAAGCCGTTTGCAGATGATACTAGATTGGATGTTTTGCGAAGTAGTTTGAAGTTTGAAAATTGTTTTTCGAATCAAAGTGCTGGTGGTAAAATTTGGGTGCTTTGGGGTAGGGGACTGCAAATTTCAGTTACAAATGTTAGTGCTCAACATATTTCTATGTCTATGATTCAAAATTCTCAGCAAATTTTTGTGTCAGTAGTCTATGCAAAATGTAGTTATTTGGAGAGACGAAATCTTTGGAGAGTTTTACAACTTGATGCTGTGCATGATAGTCCTTGGTTGTGTCTCGGTGATTTCAACATTATTCGTTCTGAGGAAGAAAGAAGTGGTGGTATGCCTCGATTAAGGGTTGCAATGGATGACTTTAATGAATTCATTAATAATTGTGGATTAGTAGATATGAAATCTACTGGGAGTAGTTTTTCGTGGTGTAATGGTCAGAGAGGTTTAGCTCGGAGTTGGTCCAAGATTGAAAGATGTCTGGTTAATAATTTGGCTGCTACTTCTTTATCGGATGGTTATTATAAATATTTGGCTCGCACGACATCCGATCATGCTCCGATGTATTTTGTTCTACATTCTCCGGTAAATCTCTATGGCCCTTCTCCCTTTAAGTTTCAACAAATGTGGGTCTCGCATGAGAATTTCCGAGATGTGGTTAAAGAGGCATGGAATGTTCCGGGGGTGTCAATGGGATTATTCGGTTTGGCTACTAAGTTGAAGAAAACAAAAGTGGTTTTAAAGGAATGGAATCGTCGTGTCTTTGGGCATACTGAGATTAATATTCAGGCTTTGGAAATGCATATTGATCGTTTGGAAAGCCAACTTCAAGATGAGTTCTCGGATGACATTGAGTCGGAGCTTATGATTGCAAAAGAACAACTTCAAATATGGATGTGTAGAGAAGAAACTAGGCTTTCACAACAAGTAAAGCTTAGTTGGATGGAAAAAGGGGAGGGGTCGGCCAGGTTTTTTAAGACGTTTGCTTCTTTATCTAAGCCGGTGGTTCATGAAATGAGATTGCGGGATGAGACTTGCCTTTCGAGTCCGGAAGAAATTCATTCTGGGGCAATGGATTTTTTTATGGCGTTCATTCAGGCTAGACCACAGAGAGATCTACCCAATCTATCTATGTATATACAGAATTCTGTTTTAGCGGAGGAGAATGAGTGTCTCCTTCAGCTCCCTTCAATCCAAGAGGTAAAAGAAGCAATGTTTTCTATTCCAGTTGATAGTAGTCCAGGGCCTGATGGTTTTGGCTCGGGTTTCTTTAGATCATGCTGGGATATTGTTGGAAATGATGTGGTGGCAGCT
Organism: Carya cathayensis; assembly: GCA_011037825.1. Taxonomy (NCBI): domain Eukaryota; kingdom Viridiplantae; phylum Streptophyta; class Magnoliopsida; order Fagales; family Juglandaceae; genus Carya; species Carya cathayensis. Next base: position 4,518 of record QGSO01000482.1, read on the forward strand.
ATTACGGATTTCTTTCTTAGGGTTTAGATGCCAAGGTTTTACTCAGCTTCTCATATTGTGATGATCCCAAAAGTGCAGCAACCTACAGGTTTTGATAAATTTCGCCCTATAAGCTTGTGCTCAGTTGTTTATATGGTGTTTTCTAAAATTTTGGTTCGAAGATTGTCCCCTATATTGAACAAAATTATCTCGCCTGAACAAGGTGCTTTCTTGCCTGGAAGAAACATTTTTGATAATATTACTTTGGCACAAGAGATGATTCAGATGATAAATAAAAAGGTTCAGGGAGGTAATATGCTCATAAAAGTGGATATGGCTAAGGCTTATGACAGCATCGATTGGGTTTTTTTGTTATATGTGATGAAAGCTTTTGGGTTCTCTTCTCGGTTTTGTGAGATGATCAAACAGTGTATCTCGACTCCTTGGTTTTCGGTGGTCATGAATGGGTCCGTTAAAGGTTTTTTCCCCAGTGGTCGTGGTCTTCGTCAAGGTGATCCTTTATCGCCATATTTGTTTATNTTTTCGGTGGTCATGAATGGGTCCGTTAAAGGTTTTTTTCCTAGTGGTCGTGGTCTTTGTCAAGGTGATCCTTTATCGCCATATTTGTTTATCTTGGTTGAAGACACTCTATCTCGTTTGTTGAAACATGAGTTTGCTAGTGGTAAAATTAAGCCGTTCTCTCATCCCCGTGGTACTCCTCTAATATCTCATCTCCTTTATGCTGATGATATTGTGGTTTTTTCTAATGGTGGGAGATCATCCTTGAAAGCTATCAGAGATGTTTTTGCGAGATATGAAGATTGGTCAGGTCAGATGGTTAGTAAAGAAAAGTCTTCTATTTTTTTCCCAAAATTCTATACGTTGGCTCAGAAAAGAAGTGCTTTGCAGTTGACCTCTTTTATTGAAGGTTTCTTTCCGGTTAAGTATTTGGGTGTTCCTCTTATAACTGGTCGATTAAAGATTTCTTATTTTGATGATCTTTTGACACGAGTTCGGGGTCGGTTGGATGGATGGCAAAATAGAATTTTATCGGCTGGTGCTCGTTTGCTTTTATTGAAACATGTTGTGTCGGGTATTCCAGTACATCTGTTGTCGGTCCTCTATGCTCCTAAGACGGTGGTGACTTCTTTGAATAGACTCATGAGTAATTTCTTTTGGGGCTCGTCGAATGGAAAGCAAAAGCGTAAGTGGGTGGCTTGGCTAAATTTATGTCTCCCAACTCTAGAAGGGGGATTGGGATTGCGGAAAATAGAGGAAGTTCAATCTTCTCTATTTATGAAGATGGCTTGGAATCTCTTGACACAAGATTCTCTATGGGCTAATTTTTTCAAAAGTAAATATTGCAAAGGAAATCATGTGATGTTGGTGGATAATTGTAAAGGCTCCTTATTATGGAAAACCATCATTAATATGGTTCCGAAAGTGTTGAGTCATGCTTGGTGGCGTGTCAAGGATGGACAGGTATCCTTTTGGCGTGATCCATGGTTAAAATTTGGTCCTCTTGTTGAGTCATGTGACATTTCTGCGCAGCCTTTGTTAAAGATCAGAGATTGTCGTATTCAAAATGGTTGGGATGTGGATTTGTTAAAAGATTTGGTGGGGGTCTCTAAGTTGGAGGAAATTCTGGATGGGCTCGGGGAACATAAAGAGGGTGCAGATGTGTTGATCTGGAAACCGACTTTGAATGGGAAATTCTCTTCTAAGTCGGCTTGGGATTGTATCCGGGTTCGTGCGCCTAAATCTGAATGGGCGTCCTGTATAATCTAACAAACATAAATATAATACTACTCTATATACTGGACGGTTTTACCCCTTAGTGCTCTGCTAGGGTTTAGAAACAGAGTTTTCTCGTATAGGTGTTCTCGGATGGCTGCCGCGGTGGGTCCTGGACCAACGGCGAATGCTGGGCGGATACGTACGTTCGCCGAGTTGGTTTCTCACTCGCCGCAACCTTTGCCTGAAGTGGAGGTCCCGTTTCGTCCGGCAAAACTGATTGATGGTGAAATTTGTGTGATTTTTTCCAAAGAAGAAATTGAGAGATCGGCTTCCCCCTTCAAATACTCCATGGTTCTGAAATTTCTTAAACAAAGGCCTTCTCTTGATAACATTCGTGCCTTTATCAGAAGCCGTTGGGGTTTGGGTGTTCAACCGGTGATTTCTGCTATGAGGAAGCCAAGAAATGTATTTGTGCGATTTGCTAATGAAGCTGATTTCTTGAAGGCGCTTTCGAGAGAAGCTACGGATGTGGATGGAGTGAGCTACCGAGGTTTCATTGGCACCCAGATTTTGATGAAGATACGGAGCCAGCGTTGGTGCCAGTTTGGATTTTCCTTCCCGGTTTGCCACCCAATTACTACCATGAGTCTTTCTTGAAAATTATAACTGCTCCTCTTGGGCGTTTCTTACGCCGTGAAAATGCTACAAAGTGTGCAACCAGAATGGATGGAGCACGAGTGTGTCTTGAAATGGATGTTTCGAAGGAGCCAATTATTGGGCTCTGGATCAGTATGCCTCATCTTTGCTCTAGCTTTTACATTGAAATTGAGTATGAAACTCTCCCAGCTTTTTGTTCATATTTCCGAATTCAAGGCCATAATATAAATCGATGTATAAGGAAATGGGGAGTTAATAAAGCGAATGAATTGAAGTTGAAACGTAGTGGGAAAATGGTACAAGTCTGGAAACCTCAAAAAACTGATCTGTTGAAGGGAAATACGAAGGAGGTAGAGTTATTAACTATGGGTAATGCGGTGGAAAATAATGTGTCGATTGAATTGGTTGATGATGTGGGGGCTGGTCCGAGTAATTTGAAGGAGACACAAGGGTTTGATGAAAATGGGTTTGAGAAGGGCTGTCGGGAAGAAACAGAGGGGGTTTTAGTTGTGCAGAGCAGGGTTGATACGGAAAGTAATGCTGAAATAAATACTGATCAAACCGAGAATATTGAGGTAACGGTGATGGAGTTTCATGGTGATGTGTGTTTGGGTCCTGGTTGGAAAATAATAGATTGGAGGTGGTTGATCCGGTTGCTAGTATAGAGGATGAGGAAGGGAATGTGGGGAGGGATGGCTCCAGTTGTTTGAAGGAAAAACAGGATATATTTGTTCAAAATCACGAGGATGGTCAGATGAAAAAACTTGAAGGAGAACAAATGGGTTCTACCCAAATGGGCTCAAATTTAGATTTAACTCTTGTGAATAACGGTGGAAAAAATGAGGCTAATGGGTTTGAACTTTCTGCTGTGCCGGAGGTTGAAAACAGTTTATTTGTTGAAAAGAGAAGCGCTGAAATGACACAGGAAAATATATCGCCAAATGTGGAATTACATGAGGTGCAAGATTCAGATTTAATAGTGTCTCCTACGAATATGGAGGTAGCGTATAGCATGATGATTGAGGAGAGGGTTGGTGACATGATTCAAGAAAATATGATAGAGAATGATAATGAGTTGCCAGTTACAGCGACAATTGATGAAAGTGTCTCAGAACCAGATACTGAACATGGGGAACATCTGAGTAAAGAAAAATGTTATCCTTCAGACAGTGATGTTATTCAAGGAAAAAATCAGGCGAATGGTGGAAGAAAACTTAGAAGCTCAACTCGGGTTCCTCGCAAACCCGTTTGTATGGATCTATGATTTGTAATCCTTTGTTTTGGAATATTCGGGGATTAAATTCCTCATGAAGAAGGTTGTATAAGTTGGTCAGGAAATTAAAGGTGAACTTTCTTATGTTAGCGGAGCCGTTTGCAGATGATACTAGATTGGATGTTTTGCGAAGTAGTTTGAAGTTTGAAAATTGTTTTTCGAATCAAAGTGCTGGTGGTAAAATTTGGGTGCTTTGGGGTAGGGGACTGCAAATTTCAGTTACAAATGTTAGTGCTCAACATATTTCTATGTCTATGATTCAAAATTCTCAGCAAATTTTTGTGTCAGTAGTCTATGCAAAATGTAGTTATTTGGAGAGACGAAATCTTTGGAGAGTTTTACAACTTGATGCTGTGCATGATAGTCCTTGGTTGTGTCTCGGTGATTTCAACATTATTCGTTCTGAGGAAGAAAGAAGTGGTGGTATGCCTCGATTAAGGGTTGCAATGGATGACTTTAATGAATTCATTAATAATTGTGGATTAGTAGATATGAAATCTACTGGGAGTAGTTTTTCGTGGTGTAATGGTCAGAGAGGTTTAGCTCGGAGTTGGTCCAAGATTGAAAGATGTCTGGTTAATAATTTGGCTGCTACTTCTTTATCGGATGGTTATTATAAATATTTGGCTCGCACGACATCCGATCATGCTCCGATGTATTTTTATTATACTATATTAGTATCTAACTTATTTATAACTTATTTCTAGTATCTAATTACATTTTATTATACTTTAGAAAATTGGTATTATGTGTTATTAACTTATTATACTAGACTTATTACTTATTTCTTATACAAGACTTATACTATAGTGTCTAATTACATGTTAGTATACATTAGTATTACATATTATTATACTAATGTCTAACTTATTTCTACCTTAATCATATACTAGACTTTCTAATGTCCAATTACATGTTGTTATACTTTAGTAAACTAGTATTATATGTTATTAACTTATTTTACTAGACTTATTTAAATACTAATATCTAACTTATTTCAGTACTTGATTATGTATGATAGTAATTTTATGATGTTTAAATATACTAAACTATCATTACTCTATTTATATTATAGTACAAGTATATTATTAAATTTAACTATAAAAGTTCGAGTTACATAATTATATAACTATACTAGTATAAATGATAAATATATAGATAAATACATATCTGTGTAACATATAAACAATATCAGAGTCAGATTCAGAGTCGGAGTAAGCCTCGGATGGCGAAGTTAGAGTCGAAGTCGGAGTATAAAGTCGGAGTCGAAGTCAGTCCAGTGACACCTCGACTCCGACTCTAACTAAAAAATTAAAAATAAAAATCCGAACAGTGTTGGGAGTCCGAGTGGAGCCAGACTCACAGTCGGATTTTTGCACAACCCTAGCCAAAAAACCATGAAAGTGACTTTTAGCCATAAATAACTTGGCTGGTGCAATTTTGGGTACAACAACAACATTTCTAAACTTGTTATAAATGGCTTCCCTTCTTATTGCGGGCTATTTACTGACTGCGAATAAAGTACCANTCGGATGACATTGAGTCGGAGCTTATGATTGCAAAAGAACAACTTCAAATATGGATGTGTAGAGAAGAAACTAGGCTTTCACAACAAGTAAAGCTTAGTTGGATGGAAAAAGGGGAGGGGTCGGCCAGGTTTTTTAAGACGTTTGCTTCTTTATCTAAGCCGGTGGTTCATGAAATGAGATTGCGGGATGGACTTGCCTTTCGAGTCCGGAAGAAATTCATTCTGGGGCATGGATTTTTTTATGGCGTTCTTCAGGCTAGACCACAGAGAGATCTACCTATCTATCTATGTATATACAGAATTCTGTTTTAGCGGAGGAGAATGAGTGTCTCCTTCAGCTCCCTTCAATCCAAGAGGTAAAAGAAGCAATGTTTTCTATTCCAGTTGATAGTAGTCCAGGGCCTGATGGTTTTGGCTCGGGTTTCTTTAGATCATGCTGGGATATTGTTGGAAATGATGTGGTGGCAGCTATTACGGATTTCTTTCTTAGGGTTTAGATGCCAAGGTTTTACTCAGCTTCTCATATTGTGATGATCCCAAAAGTGCAGCAACCTACAGGTTTTGATAAATTTCGCCCTATAAGCTTGTGCTCAGTTGTTTATATGGTGTTTTCTAAAATTTTGGTTCGAAGATTGTCCCCTATATTGAACAAAATTATCTCGCCTGAACAAGGTGCTTTCTTGCCTGGAAGAAACATTTTTGATAATATTACTTTGGCACAAGAGATGATTCAGATGATAAATAAAAAGGTTCGGGGAGGTAATATGCTCATAAAAGTGGATATGGCTAAGGCTTATGACAGCATCGATTGGGTTTTTTTGTTATATGTGATGAAAGCTTTTGGGTTCTCTTCTCGGTTTTGTGAGATGATCAAACAGTGTATCTCGACTCCTTGGTTTTCGGTGGTCATGAATGGGTCCGTTAAAGGTTTTTTCCCAGTGGTCGTGGTCTTCGTCAAGGTGATCCTTTATCGCCATATTTGTTTATCTTGGTTGAAGACACTCTATCTCGTTTGTTGAAACATGAGTTTGCTAGTGGTAAAATTAAGCCGTTCTCTCATCCCCGTGGTACTCCTCTAATATCTCATCTCCTTTATGCTGATGATATTGTGGTTTTTTCTAATGGTGGGAGATCATCCTTGAAAGCTATCAGAGATGTTTTTGCGAGATATGAAGATTGGTCAGGTCAGATGGTTAGTAAAGAAAAGTCTTCTATTTTTTTCCCAAAATTCTATACGTTGGCTCAGAAAAGAAGTGCTTTGCAGTTGACCTCTTTTATTGAAGGTTTCTTTCCGTTAAGTATTTGGGTGTTCCTCTTATAACTGGTCGTTAAAGATTTCTTATTTTGATGATCTTTGACACGAGTTCGGGGTCGGTTGGATGGATGGCAAAATAGAATTTTATCGGCTGGTGCTCGTTTGCTTTTATTGAAACATGTTGTGTCGGGTATTCCAGTACATCTGTTGTCGGTCCTCTATGCTCCTAAGACGGTGGTGACTTCTTTGAATAGACTCATGAGTAATTTCTTTTGGGGCTCGTCGAATGGAAAGCAAAAGCGTAAGTGGGTGGCTTGGCAAAATTTATGTTTCCCAACTCTAGAAGGGGGATTGGGATTGCGGAAAATAAAGGAAGTTCAATCTTCTCTATTTATGAAGATGGCTTGGAATCTCTTGACCCAAGATTCTCTATGGCTAATTTTTTCAAAAGTAAATATTGCAAAGGAAATCATGTGATGTTGGTGGATAATTGTAAAGGCTCCTTATTATGGAAAAGCATCATTAATATGGTTCCGAAAGTGTTGAGTCATGCTTGGTGGCGTGTCAAGGATGGACAGGTATCCTTTTGGCGTGATCCATGGTTAAAATCTGGTCCTCTTGTTGAGTCATGTGACATTTCTGCGCAGCCTTTGTTAAAGATCAGAGATTGTCGTATTCAAAATGGTTGGGATGTGGATTTGTTAAAAGATTTGGTGGGGGTCTCAAAGTTGGAGGAAATTCTGGATGGGCTCGGGGAACATAAAGAGGGTGCAGATGTGTTGATCTGGAAACCGACTTTGAATGGGAAATTCTCTTCTAAGTCGGCTTGGGATTGTATCCGGGTTCGTGCGCCTAAATCTGAATGGGCGTCCTGGATCTGGCACTCCGCTTTACCTAAGAAATATTCTATTACTATCTGGAAGGCTTTAAATCATAGCCTTAGTGTTGATGCTCGTATTGTTTCTCTGGGTATACCTTTGGTTTCGAAATGTGAGTGTTGTTTGCAGGGTAGTATGGAAGATCAAGATCATGTTCTCGCTACAGGTATGATTGCCACAGAGATTTGGCGGAGAGCATCCTTACAGATGGGGATTCCTTATGATCCAAGTAGAAATTGGAAAGCATATATGGAGTTATGGTTTCGTAGAGCTACACATTCATCACAAAAAGGTACATTGTTGGGCCTTATTCCTATTATTCTAACTTGGTCACTTTGGGTTTGGAGATGTAAAGCTCGTATGGAAGGAAAATTGACTAATGTGAATGCTCTTTGGAGGGCAATTAAAGCTGCTATAGCTTGGGTTGGTTTAAGATTGCGTGCTAGTAAAAAGTTTAAGGAGGGGGATGAAAAAATTTTGCAATCTTTTAATATCATGACTAAAAACATTTCTAGGCCGAGAGTGTGCCTTGTGAAATGGAATAAACCTTCTGTGGGATGGTTTAAACTAAATGTGGATGGAAGCTCTCTGGGTAATCCTGGTCGTATGGGAGCTGGTGGTATTATCAGGGATGATAAGGGTCATCTTATATGGGCCTTTGCTAAAGAGTTGGATTTTGGATCTAATAATGAAGCGGAGTTACGAGCTTTATATTATGGTTTGCAGTATTGTAAAGATTTGGAGATCCGGAAAATTGAGATTGAAGTAGATTCTTTATTGGTTGCTAATTGGCTGGAAAATGGAAGATGTAGTATATGGTACCTGGAAGATTATTGGGACAAGATACAAAATATTCTTTTCTCTCTGGAGTTCAAGATCCAACATATTTTTCGTGAAGGCAATACAGGGGCAGATTTTCTTGCTCGTTGGGCTTCGAATCAGAATTCTGGTACTTGGGAAAATTTCCAGGAGGTTCCTCATAAACTTAAAGGGATCCTCAAAGTTGACAGAATGGGTCTGCATGCTCTCAGATATTAACGTTTGTTGCTTGTCAGTTTCTGGTTTTTGCTTTAGGTCGTTTGGTTTTGTTGGTTTTTTTTATTTGTGGTTTTATGGTCTTGTTTAGCACTTTGGGGTTTTTTTTTTTTCTTATCTTGTAATCCCCAAGTGCTTTGTTTGTTACCACGGTATTCCTCCGCCATAAGTGAGGGTTTATTAATAAACTTGGGGAGGGGTCACTATTGGACATGTGGCTCCAACTCTTCTTTAAAAAAAAAAAAAAAAAAACTAGCATTATATGTTATTAACTTATTTTACTAGACTTATTTAAATACTAATATCTAACTTATTTTAGTACTTGATTATGTATGATAGTAATTTTATGATGTTTACATATACTAAACCATCATTAGTTTATTTATATTATAGTACAAGTATATTATTAAATTTAACTATAAAAGTTCGAGTTACATAATTATATAACTATACTAGTATAAATGATAAATATATAGATAAATACATATCTGTGTAACATATATACAATATCAGAGTCAGAGTAAGACTCGGATGGCGAAATTAGAGTGGGCCAGTGACACCTCAGACTCCGACTCTAACTAAAAAATTAAAAATAAAAATCCGAACGGTGTTGGGAATCCGAGTGGAGCCAGACTCGGAGTCGAATTTTCGTACAACCCTAGCCAAAAAACCATGAAAGTGACTTTCAGCCATAAATAACTTGGCTGGTGCAATTTTGGGTACAACAACAACATTTCTAAACTTGTTATAAATGGCTTCCCTTCTTATTGCGGGCTATTTACTGACTGCGAATAAAGTACCGTGTAATAGTAAGCCATCATTATTTTTCAGAACAATGGTTCTTACGATTATTGATTTAGATCAGAGAGCTTTAAAACACCCCTCAAAATGGTACTTTTATCTCTACACCAAAAGGTTAAGGCCTGACGACTCCTTAAAAATTAGACATAATAGCAGGAAAGAACCAACAAGTGAGTCACCTACAAAAACTACAGTTCCCAGCTTTGCACAACAAATGGAACAGTAGGACCGTAAGTTGATTTCTTTATTCCAAGCTCGAGGAAATAGAACAGTAGAACAATAGAACAGTATGATGACTAGTTTCAATTCATAATTCCAAGCTTAAGTGGGCCAGTTTGGTTCCTCAACTATTCTCAACTCATCTCATCTAATAATTACAACTTTCCCAAATTTCAACACAAAATATAATAAACAATTCAACTTTTTCAATTTTTAAAATAATAATAATATTAAAAAAATAATATTCTAATAATATTTTATTCAACTTTCAATTTTCATTTTATCTCAACTCAACTCAACATCCAAACACAGCTTAGCCTCCATCAAGAATCGAGACAATCAGAACTTCATGAAGTCTATTGATCCAAGATAGATATTTCCTTATGTTTCCGATATGACATAACAGAATTGCCAATTACCAAAGAATTCCATCTTTAGCATGTGTGAATCAACATACACAGGCTTTATAACACTCCAATGAAATATTATAAAAAGTAAAAACTTCTCATTCTCAAGCAATATGGGATCTCATACGCTACCTACCCTTATCACTTATCAGAATAGGATATCACAATTTCTTCACTTGTATTCCTTATGTCCTCATTGGGCCAATCTGTCGTAGGTGGCATGGCTCAAGTTTTACATTTCTAATTGGAATAAACTCTAATATTATTTGTAAAGCCCCAATAGAATGTCAAAGTCACATGATCTATACTTCAAAATGACTAGTCAATGATATAATTGGAGTCTCAATAGAATATTATAAAGAGCAAGAACTTCTCTTTTCCAAACTATGTTTCTTTATCGACATTGGGTGTCTGGGAATAGCGTCCCGACTAATCCCAAGAGTACACAAGTCATCGGTAAAGAGTTTTCTGAAAGTGTACCTCGGGTAATTCAAGGATAAAATTTCCCAATCCGATAGCTCCTAGGGATTGTTTGCGCGAAGGGGATTTGAACTTTAGACTTAGGGGGAGCATATCCCCAAGCCCAAAGCCCTTACCACTTGAGCCAACCCCTATGGGTTAATCCTTCTCAAGCAATATAAGATCCCATATACCATCTACCCTTATCACTTCTCAAAATACCTATCACTTATCAGAATGGGGTATCACTGGCTCAATCATTTAATTGCTTCCAGGCATAGTAGCATTTTGATAAAATACATAAATAGTTTGTTAATAAGAATAAGCACTCATACAATGAACATTATAACTTTCACCAAACACGATAAGAAAAAAATAAAAGAACGACTAAAAAAATCACCTAACCTCATTGTAAGTAGTCCTCCCCTTGCTTTCCACTTTCTCACACACTGAATAATACCAATGAAAATTACATACAACATCAGTCAGATTTTGTCATCAGTAACTCTTTCTATAAGTCAAGAAAATTAAAAAAGTAATCTTGCCCCTAACTCATCTTAAACAAAGCCCATCCAAGGGATAGCAAGCAAATGAGAATACTTTCACATGATAGACTTAACAGCTTGTCGGATTGGCATATTTGGAGGGAAAAGAGGGGATGCAAGAAAGGGACCAATCCTACTCATTCTCTGCATTTTCTAGAGTGGAAAACTCCACACCACCTAAGGCATAATTTTACCCATCTTGCTCTTCACCTGAAAGTGGGCGGATTTGGGCCAAAAGGACAAGTTCCAAGCGTTATTTTTCCACAAACACCAACATACCAACAGCAGAAGAAGGGGCAAAAGGCAAAAAAAAGAATAGAATCGAATATATATATATGGGGTATACTTTATTTACCATTGTCTACAATATAAGATAACTAGTTAGATCACCTTTCTCTTCTAAACATCCAAACAACAGGAGAAGAAGTCCCCATCTTTTCGGCCTCGTTTAGTTACACATATGAGATGAGATGAGATAAGATGAAAGTTGAACAAAATATTATTATAATATAATTTTTAATATTATTTTTGTTTTAAAATTCGAAAAAGTAGAATTGTTTATTATATTTTGAGTGAGAGGTTGGGAAAATTATAATGATTAGATGAGATGAGTGAGATGGTTTGTATAACCAAACGAGGCCATCTCCCTAAAAACAGATCCTATCCTCTACGCTTTCTCCCTCCCAAAATACCAAGCATTAGTGTGCAATTTAGCCTCTCAAGATTAAGTATTTGACTCTGTTATGCAATTCTTACCTAACTACAATACACAACTTGGGAAGATTATAACAATTTATCAAGGACAAAAAGACCAATAAAAATGGAAATATGAAGATGAATTTGATACCTTTCATGCTAAATTGGCGGAGTCCTCTTCCGCTCTTATCACCTCCAACAGCACGTTGCCCTCTCTTTTTCTTCTTGCTACTGTTTAGAAACTGATACTCAGTAAGAAAGTTGAAAATAGCTGCTGCATTCTTCTCATTACTAAAAAAATTAAAACTAAGCTTTTACTCATCAAAAGAAGAATTACAAATTTAAACAAAATCTTTGAAGAAACATAAAGCAACTAATCACCGATTATAACTAAAGATTGAAAAATTCACATCCACATTTTTGGCTTTATCAAGCTCACTTTAATGGGGGCTCTCGTGTACGCCTCCCAAGTACTTGGATTATGCTTTCTACGCTTCAAAAAGATTATCATGAGCTTGCTCAAGTCTAAATGATGTCAAATAGATGATCCATCTTAACAATGTACACAATTGTGGTTAAAGAAAAACATGAATTTTTTTGTAAGAATTGAGATGAAAGTTGAATAAATTATTATTAGAATATTATTTTTTAATATTATTATTATTTTGAGATTTGAAAAAATTTAATTATTTATTATATTTTATCTTTAAATTTAGAAAAAATTATAATGATTGGATGAAACGAGTTAATTAAGATGAATTGAAGAACCAAACTTGCCCTAAACTCAAACGTAAATATTGAAGCATCGGTCTCTCTTCCGAATCCCATACGCTTGGGTTAAAATGACAAATTATTAAATGAGTTTTCACTTTTTCTAAAAGAAGCAAAAAAGAAGTACTCGAGCTTTCTAATTTTTGGCTTTTTACCTTTTCAGTTCCTTTTATTATTATTATTATTTTATTTTTTTATTACCTAAATATTATATCATCGTGTGCAAAAGATAAAAGCGATGCCAATTTTTCAGAATAATAAAAATTAGAAACATTATAAAATTAAAATATTTAAAAATAAATTATATAATAAAAATTAGATTTTGCTTTTACAACATATCATTGCACCTACTGGAGCCAGTTCAGTTGTGCCCTGAACTAAAAAACTGAAACCACTACAAGCTAAGTGACAAACCAATGTCAGTTATGATTGTGCAAGACTAGTCTATTTAGAACTTGTATAAACCAGTACTCAGATCGATCAGTAGTGACTTTCCAAATCAGTACTCAAATTTCCAAGATCAATCAGTTTTATAATCTTTAGAGACTTGTAATAGAAAATAAATCAAACATAATTGACGGGGGAAACCCAACACTTACTCATGCGAACCAAAGATGTTGGATATTATTAGAGGAGAATCCGCTTCCCCTGATTGTGACCAAGAAGATAGTTGATTCTCCATGATTCTAGCTCCTATCACTGATTCACCTTAATTCTAGGATATTGCCTTTTATTGTATATATTCAAATTATTTCCTTGTTTATAGTTGTACAGATTTATTGTATAAATAAAGATCACCTCATAGCATTTACGCTTGAGGCATTTCCTTTACAGATATTATAGTTACTCCAACAACTTAAGGACCTGCTCTCTTGTGGAACTCCATAACCCAGCTGTAGTCAGCACAGCATATGACCTCATAGCCAGAAAAACCAGATTTTAAAGCTAATGCCTCGAACTCTTTTTGTGTCCTCTCTTTTCCTCCAGGGCATTGAGCTAACATAAACAAATCTTGCTCAAAGACGATATTTGATAAAACATTACTCTCAGGAGCCACAGGAAGAATTAATTCCACAATGATCACTTTTCCAGATTTGGGAAGTGCTTTCCAGCAGTTTTTGAGAAGTCTTAAGCAATGCTCATCACTCCAATCATGGAGTATCCACTGCAAAAGTTTCAATGTTTCAACAACTAATGAATACAACTATTAAAGAATCAGATGAACAAATGACATAATATATAGATTAGCCTCTCTCACTCTGCAGACCAAGACAAAAAAACTGCATAGCCTGACCACAGTAGTAACGGCCTGCACCTGATTACCAGTCTACCCATGCATTCAATAATGCCAAAGGTCCTAAATAATTATGTTTATGTTTCCTCAGAATACAACATCGATGTGACAACTGAGAAAGAGCCATCTGGGGAGAATCCCAGAGGTGGTTTGGATTGAGAGGTTTTGTACAATATAACTTCTGTTTATTATCCATATCCTATTATCCCAAAGTAATGTTGGTCTTTGAAATTATTAATATTAGCCTGTACGACATTAGCTAGACGGTTATTTGACTTGAACAACAGAATAAAATCTATAAAACCAAGTCTATTAAAGGGCTAGCAGAATTACGGGGACTTACCTTCAGGAAAATGGCATCTCCACATGGAACATTATCAAACATGTCTCCCCCAACATGCTCCACACCTACACCATCAAATGCTCTATGAATAAGTTATAGTTAATCTTGTCTCAACAATGCTGGTTGTGAGCAGCAACAATCTGATCCAGCCGGGAGTTGCATCAAGGCTGTTTGGCAGCAAGTTGAGTAATGGGATAACCTTCATATTTGAGATAATGATATTAACGAAGACAGGTGAGTAATGGGATAGCCAGACACATCAACAGAGAACTTATACTATTATTTATATTTACATCTTAATTGTGTCATGAAACTCTTCAACCAGAGAAGGAACTAAAGTTAGTACCTGGATAAGAAGGTGCATCAGCTAAAACATGAGGCAGATCAAAATTGATGCCCTTGATTTGAGGATATGTGGAAGTGATTCTGTTCAGGGTAACTCCAACTCCACCACCAACATCAACCAACACTTTGAGGCCTTCAAACCCTTTGTAAACATCGAGTATCCTCTTCATGGTCAAGATAGTGTGGTTTGACATGGCTTGGTTGAATACCCGATTGAACCTTTCGTCTGTACCTAAGTATTCAAATGCTGTCATTCCATAGGCCCTGTGGAAAGGAATCCCCCCGTCTAGTATGGCATCATTCATGTGGTACCTGATTAAAAGATGCCCCCAAATAAGCCTACAATGATACCATTAAATAAACTAAACGCAATAGATATTAAAATCCTATAAAATTCGATGTTATTTCATTGAGGACTTTTGTCGAGTATACTGGTGCGGGGCTGGTAATGTTTGGACACACAGATGAGACATGAGATTCTCAAAATCATCAAAACTTTTGACAATTTCATTTCCAAACATCACTCAAAACACAAATATTTTTCAATTTAAAATTTTCAACTTTTTAATCTAATCATTATCTAATAATTATCCAAACATAAAAGTCAATACAACTTTTACAAATTTCAAACAAAACACAAAAATCAATATAACTTTTAAAACTTCAAAACAAAAATAATTTTAAAAAATAATATTCAAACAATTTTTTTAACTTGATAATTTATTCAACCACAGTAGTAACGGCCTGCACCTGATTACCAGTCTACCCATGCATTCAATAATGCCAAAGGTCCTAAATAATTATGTTTATGTTTCCTCAGAATACAACATCGATGTGACAACTGAGAAAGAGCCATCTGGGGAGAATCCCAGAGGTGGTTTGGATTGAGAGGTTTTGTACAATATAACTTCTGTTTATTATCCATATCCTATTATCCCAAAGTAATGTTGGTCTTTGAAATTATTAATATTAGCCTGTACGACATTAGCTAGACGGTTATTTGACTTGAACAACAGAATAAAATCTATAAAACCAAGTCTATTAAAGGGCTAGCAGAATTACGGGGACTTACCTTCAGGAAAATGGCATCTCCACATGGAACATTATCAAACATGTCTCCCCCAACATGCTCCACACCTACACCATCAAATGCTCTATGAATAAGTTATAGTTAATCTTGTCTCAACAATGCTGGTTGTGAGCAGCAACAATCTGATCCAACCGGGAGTTGCATCAAGGCTGTTTGGCAGCAAGTTGAGTAATGGGATAACCATCATATTTGAGATAATGATATTAACGAAGACAGGTGAGTAATGGGATAGCCAGACACATCAACAGAGAACTTATACGTTTATTTATATTTACATCTTAATTGTGTCATGAAACTCTTCAACCAGAGAAGGAACTAAAATTAGTACCTGGATAAGAAGGTGCATCAGCTAAAACATGAGGCAGATCAAAATTGATGCCCTTGATTTGAGGATATGTGGAAGTGATTCTGTTCAGGGTAACTCCAACTCCACCACCAACATCAACCAACACTTTGAGGCCTTCAAACCCTTTGTAAACATCGAGTATCCTCTTCATGGTCAAGATAGTGTGGTTTGACATGGCTTGGTTGAATACCCGATTGAACCTTTCGTCTGTACCTAAGTATTCAAATGCTGTCATTCCATAGGCCCTGTGGAAAGGAATCCCCCCGTCTAGTATGGCATCATTCATGTGGTACCTGATTAAAAGATGCCCCCAAATAAGCCTACAATGATACCATTAAATAAACTAAACGCAATAGATATTAAAATCCTATAAAATTCGATGTTATTTCATTGAGGACTTTTGTCGAGTATACTGGTGCGGGGCTGGTAATGTTTGGACACACAGATGAGACATGAGATTCTCAAAATCATCAAAACTTTTGACAATTTCATTTCCAAACATCACTCAAAACACAAATATTTTTCAATTTAAAATTTTCAACTTTTTAATCTAATCATTATCTAATAATTATCCAAACATAAAAGTCAATACAACTTTTACAAATTTCAAACAAAACACAAAAATCAATATAACTTTTAAAACTTCAAAACAAAAATAATTTTAAAAAATAATATTCAAACAATTTTTTTAACTTGATAATTTATTCAACTTTTTCTCTCTTTCATTTTCCAAAACCCAATAAAATATCTCTACTCAAACTATTTTATAACTACTATTTTCAAATTTTTGAGACGTACACTTAAGGGTTTATCTGTTTGGCAACACAGCCGTTCTTAAGCATTTTCAAACATTCTCATATATTTCATTCCTAAACGTCACTCAAATACAACACTTTTCAATTTTAAACTTTTAACTTTTTAATCTAATCATTACAACTTTCCTAAATTTCTCAACAAAACACAAAAAAATATTCCTCTTTCAAATTTTAAAATACAAAAATATTCAAATATAATATTCAAATAATTTTTAACTTTATAATCTTTTTATTCAAAATTTTCTCTTACTTTTTTAAAAATCTAACAAAACATTTCAATTCAAATCATTTCATTATTAATTACAAATTTACTGAGATATTTAAATATCCAAATGGATCCTAAAAGTGTCCCTCAATGTTACCCTAGTGCAATTGCACTTTGTTTTCCTTTTTCTTTTAGTCATTTTTAAATATTTTTAAATAATTTTTTAAAAAATATATAAATTTATTAGTAGTAATTTTATTAATCATTAATAAAATAAAATAAAAATAAATTAAATTAACAGTTAAAATGAAGGGGCAAAACTACGAAGCCACTTATCATTTTCCTCTTTAGAATAAGTAGAACGATAGGTACCAACAAAGTTTACCTCGAATTTCTACCGAATTGTGTTTTCTTTTTATATTTGTATATTTTTGTTTACTATTTTAATAAAAAAATATACACAAAAAATATTTTTAAAAAAATAAACACAATAGCTTCTTTTATTTTTTGAGATATATAAAATTAATTGAGATAAAAGTTAAAAATTAAATAAAATATTTATAAAATATATTAATTTAATATTATTTTTATTTAAAAACTTAAATCGTTTATATTATTTTATATTAGAATTTTAAAAAAATTATAATGATAATATAAAATAATAAAGTTCTAATATAGATTGTTATTTTTATGTATTTTTTATATAATTTATTAATGTGATTAGTTAAAATAATTATTTTATATTAAAAAAATAAAATAACTAATTATATTAAAGGAGTACATAAAAATATATAAAAATAATTATATATAAAAATTTTAAAATATGATATATGAGATAAAAAATTATATCATGAGGCAGACATTAGGATCTCACAGACAAGCTTAACCCATACCATACCTGAGGGCTGAAAGGGTAAGCATTGCTCTAACAGGCTGTATTAAAACGACAAAAAAAATAAGGAAAAAAATCACCAAACATTGTTTCAGCGATCGCTACCAACTCTCCGTGAAGACCTTGTCGTGGATCAACAGGAAAAGAGGACCAACAGAGCCCCTATTAGGATTCTTAACAAGGAACTTGCAAATGGGTGCCACACCATACAGTCTCTCAATCTCTCCGTCCTCTCTGGTCCGGAGGGAGTACTTTAGTATGGAATAGCTCGCCAACAGCCGTAGCATCCGGTCCAGCAGAACCGGCGTGTCCGGATTCTTTGTGGGTAGCCGAGCCGCGATCTCAGAAGGTGAGAGGAACACGCCGGTGCCGGCATCTGAGATTATGTCGATGAGGTTGAGCTCAAGCGCAGACTTCAGAACCATCGGAAGTATCACCGCGTTCGCTAACCGGACGGCAAATTTGCCCACTTCTTCCTCTTCATTGAGTTCTTGTTGTTTGGCTATCGGGATCGCGTTGTTTTTCTCGGAGAAACTCATGACTTGTGCAGAGGAAGTGAGTCTGAATCCGAGAATCAGACGAGCAGAGAGCGATAAGTTTGGATAGAGTGTGTTTGGACGTGCTTTCAGGAAAGAAAGGTCAGAATTTTTATGTACCTTAGAGCATTGGGGCAAGTCCATAATTTAGCTAGAATGGTAATATGTAAGTCTAAAATAGATTTTTAGATATATTAGTTCACATTAGACTAGTTATCTTAAAGTCTAATTAATAATAAAATATTATATATTAATATAATATTAATTTTTTTTTTTTTACAAATACACTTCATATATTAGTTAATAACTTTATTAAATAAATTATTATTTAACTATTTAACTTCAAATTATTATAAAAATGGAACTGCGCTGGAAATAGATATTGAAATAGACACATCTTGGCAATTGTTGAACATAATCTCACCACATCATGTCAAAGGTTAAAATTTCAAGCTAAGGGCCATAATTTCAGACTTTGATGGTAGTTGAGTGCAACATATCCTTATGATGCACTCGGCAGATTAGAAATCAACATATCCTTATGATGCACTCGGCAGATTAGAAATCAAATGATCAACACAAATCAACAAAACAATATCAACCACAACGATAAAAAGACAAGGTAACAACCTAGTCTTTTTCATGTAAGGGGGAAGGAACTGCATCTTATTCATGTGCGGCTGAATTTTGCAAGAGAAATTATCTAGATTTTCCTGTAAATCCTAGATAAGAATACAGTTCACAAAGCATGCAAAGAAACAGATTCATAAACACAAGCACCAAACACACAGCTATGAGAAGTTAAGATGTTGAGATATCAGATGAGATTGCAAAAATTCCTTCAAGTGTGCAGAAAACAGATGATGAGTTAAAAACTAAAGTACAGACTTCACAGCTATGAAACTGAAGATGTTGAGATATCAAAGAGAGGAGAAACAAGTGATGAAGCAGATCAAACAGAGGTATGCAAATTGGAGTCTTTGGAAGTTGAAAATCCATCAGATGACCCCTTAAAGCGCATTACAGTCAGTCCATATGAAGGTAGCAAAAAGACTATCTTGGAACAAGGGGACTTGTCTATGATGTGCATTACAGTCAGGCACCTTGAAGGACTTAATGCTAAACTTCACTGCACGGAGAAACATAAACACATCAGAACTCCTGGATGCAAGAACAAAACAAAATCAAAAGAGTAAATTTGCATCAAACAATCAAACACTCTAGTACCATGAGAATCCTTAGAATGGAAGGGCGCATGTCCTATAACTGAAGATGACACCTTTTTTACCCCATTTGCTGCAAAAACAACTACATTTATTAAGAATGACTCAAATCACAACAGCTCTAAGAAACACTAATAATGGATTAATAAGCAGAAAAGGACCTCCATGCAACATTATTGCTGAGTCATCCTTATCTTCAGTCATGCCTCCATCTACAACAATGTCAAGCAACAACCCCAAATCTTATGAACATATAGAAAAAATAACTATTGGGCAAGTCAGCCCTTACACAGTCCAGAAATTACAAAAATGAGCCTTTGATTCAAGTTACAACAGTCCAGAAATTACCAATGTAACCAAATGAATCTAAGGCAACCAGCTTATGATGATTTATCAAAAATATGAAACTACAACAATCTAGAAGAACATGTTAACACGAGTGATTTCTGCACCTTTTAACAAACCGTTTACAGTGATTTCTGTAATCAACATCCCATTTCCTTAGCAATCAGTTACACAATCATTTTCACAGTCATTATATTTTATACACAATGAATCAGATTCTACCATTTCATCCTCAAAAAAGAAAAGAAAAAAAGAAAGAAAAAATACAAGGCATTTACCCACGGCAAAGCAATCCGGTAGTGGCAGATTTGGAGGAAGAAGATCCTTCGGCGTGGATCGTTGATGAAGCCGATGCTTTTGCAAAGGAATATGTGATTCAATCGGCCAGTTGAAGAGAAAATAAAAATCGGACAAGAGGACAGAAGAGGGTTTTGGCACTATGGACACAACGCGTTCAACAGAGAAGAGGGAGAGAAGAGCGAGGAAGAGAGAGAAAGAGAGGTTACCTTCGAGAGGTCGGAGACGACGGGACCGCTGGAGAAGGTCGGCGGTGGAGAAATCTGGGGTTGCGGCGTGAAGAAGGGGGACGGGTGTTTTCGTTCGGAGCAAAATGAAAGTTGTGATTCTGGGATAAACTGGAAAGCGAGGGAAAGACTGGGGAACGGTAGAGGAAAATAATAAAAATATTATTTGGTCCTGGCACAGTAGCTCGCCAGACTTGGCGAGGCATGAAGAATTACTGTACAATAAATCTTAAACTTCTTCCTTTTAGCTAGGCCATTGCAGCTCATTTCATCCAGATTTCTCGCTATTTTACATTTGCATTGGGCAATGGCTAGGCCATTGCCAATGCTCTTATCCGTGTTGCTTTATTAGATTTGACATATAATAATAAAATATTATTATTTTTATTCTAATTTTAATATTCATATGTTACCAACCAACATTCAAATCTTTTTATTGACGTATCGAGAGGCGAGAGCTTCAACTTGTCCATATTTACTCATAGCATTCGATTAAGTAAATGTAAATTTAATAAAAATTTAACTAATAAAATTTAAAAATACACCATATTATTACAAATATTTGTATAACTATACATAACTACTAATTAAGACCATTAAACTATTAATTAAGATCAATGTGTAACTACTAATTAAGATCATTGAGTCATTAATTAAGACTCATCTTTAGCCACCAATGAAGACTTAAGTTATACCTACCACTTTGTACTCCTATATATATGGGTATCATTTCCTTGTATATGCATCAAGTTTTATATTGAAGAACAACTCTTTCTTAAACTAAACGCAATTGATATTAAAATCCTATAAAATTCCATGTTATTTCATTGAGGACTTTTTGTCGAGTATATTGGTGCGGGGCTGGTAATGTTTGGACACACAGATGAGACATGAGATTCTCAAAATTATCAAAATTTTTGACAATTTCATTTCCAAACATCACTCAAAACACAAATATTTTTCAATTTAAAATTTTCAACTTTTCAACTTTTTCATCTAATCATTATCTAATAATTATCCAAACATAAAAATCAATACAACTTTTACAAATTTCGAACAAAACACAAAAATCAATATAACTTTTAAATTTTTAACTTTTTAATCTAATCATTACAACTATCCTAAATTTCTCAACAAAACACAAAAAAATATTCCTCTTTCAAATTTTAAAATACAAAAATATTCAAATATAATATTCAAATAATTTTTAACTTTATAATCTTTTTATTCAAAATTTTCTCTATACTTTTTTTAAGAATCTAACAAAACATTTCAACTCAAATCATTTCATTATTAATTACAAATTTACTGAGATATTTAAATATCCAAATGGATCCTAAAAGTGTCCCTCAATGTTACCCTAGTGCAATTGCACTTTGTTTTCCTTTTTCTTTTAGTCATTTTTAAATATTTTTAAATAATTTTTTAAAAATATATAAATTTATTAGTAGTAATTTTATTAATCATTAATAAAATAAAATAAAAATAAATTAAATTAACAGTTAAAATGAAGGGGCAAAACTACGAAGCCACTTATCATTTTCCTCTTTAGAATAAGTAGAACGATAGGTACCAACAAAGTTTACCTCGAATTTCTACCGAATTGTGTTTTCTTTTTATATTTGTATATTTTTGTTTACTATTTTAATAAAAAAATATACACAAAAAATATTTTTAAAAAAATAAACACAATAGCTTCTTTTATTTTTTGAGATATATAAAATTAATTGAGATAAAAGTTAAAAATTAAATAAAATATTTATAAAATATATTAATTTAATATTATTTTTATTTAAAAACTTAAATCGTTTATATTATTTTATATTAGAATTTTAAAAAAATTATAATGATAATATAAAATAATAAAGTTCTAATATAGATTGTTATTTTTATGTATTTTTTATATAATTTATTAATGTGATTAGTTAAAATAATTATTTTATATTAAAAAAATAAAATAACTAATTATATTAAAGGAGTACATAAAAATATATAAAAATAATTATATATAAAAATTTTAAAATATGATATATGAGATAAAAAATTATATCATGAGGCAGACATTAGGATCTCACAGACAAGCTTAACCCATACCATACCTGAGGGCTGAAAGGGTAAGCATTGCTCTAACAGGCTGTATTAAAACGACAAAAAAAATAAGGAAAAAAATCACCAAACATTGTTTCAGCGATCGCTACCAACTCTCCGTGAAGACCTTGTCGTGGATCAACAGGAAAAGAGTACCAACAGAGCCCCTATTAGGATTCTTAACAAGGAACTTGCAAATGGGTGCCACACCATACAGTCTCTCAATCTCTCCGTCCTCTCTGGTCCGGAGGGAGTACTTTAGTATGGAATAGCTCGCCAACAGCCGTAGCATCCGGTCCAGCAGAACCGGCGTGTCCGGATTCTTTGTGGGTAGCCGAGCCGCGATCTCAGAAGGTGAGAGGAACACGCCGGTGCCGGCATCTGAGATTATGTCGATGAGGTTGAGCTCAAGCGCAGACTTCAGAACCATCGGAAGTATCACCGCGTTCGCTAACCGGACGGCAAATTTGCCCACTTCTTCCTCTTCATTGAGTTCTTGTTGTTTGGCTATCGGGATCGCGTTGTTTTTCTCGGAGAAACTCATGACTTGTGCAGAGGAAGTGAGTCTGAATCCGAGAATCAGACGAGCAGAGAGCGATAAGTTTGGATAGAGTGTGTTTGGACGTGCTTTCAGGAAAGAAAGGTCAGAATTTTTATGTACCTTAGAGCATTGGGCCAAGTCCATAATTTAGCTAGAATGGTAATATGTAAGTCTAAAATAGATTTTTAGATATATTAATTCACATTAGACTAGTTATTTTAAAGTCTAATTAATAATAAAATATTATATATTAATATAATATTATTTTTTTTTTTTTTTACAAATACACTTCATATATTAATTAATAACTTTATTAAATAATTTATTATTTAACTATTTAACTTCAAATTATTATAAAAATGGAACAGCGCTGGAAATAGATATTGAAATAGACACATCTTGGCAATTGTTGAACATAATCTCACCACATCATGTCAAAGATTAAAATTTCAAGTTAAGGGCCATAATTTCAGACTTTGATGGTAGTTGAGTGCAACATATCCTTATGATGCACTCGGCATATTAGAAATCAACATATCCTTATGATGCACTCGGCAGATTAGAAATCAAATGATCAACACAAATCAACAAAACAATATCAACCACAATGATAAAAAGACAAGGTAACAGCCTAGTCTTTTCATGTAAGGGGGAAGGAACTGCATCTTATTCATGTGCGGCTGAATTTTGCAAGAGAAATTATCTAGATTTTCCTGTAAATCCTAGATAAGAATACAGTTCACAAAGCATGCTAAGAAACAGATTCATAAACATGAGCACCAAACACACAGCTATGAGAAGTTAAGATGTTGAGATATCAGATGAGATTGCAAAAATTCCTTCAAGTGTGCAGAAAACAGATGATGAGTTAAAAACTAAAGTACAGACTTCACAGCTATGAAACTGAAGATGTTGAGATATCAAAGAGAGGAGAAACAAGTGATGAAGCAGATCAAACAGAGGTATGCAAATTGGAGTCTTTGGAAGTTGAAAATCCATCAGATGACCCCTTAAAGCGCATTACAGTCAGTCCATATGAAGGTAGCAAAAAGACTATCTTGGAACAAGGGGACTTGTCTATGATGTGCATTACAGTCAGGCACCTTGAAGGACTTAATGCTAAACTTCACTGCACGGAGAAACATAAACACATCAGAACTCCTGGATGCAAGAACAAAACAAAATCAAAAGAGTAAATTTGCATCAAACAATCAAACACTCTAGTACCATGAGAATCCTTAGAATGGAAGGGCGCATGTCCTATAACTGAAGATGACACCTTTTTTACCCCATTTGCTGCAAAAACAACTACATTTATTAAGAATGACTCAAATCACAACAGCTCTAAGAAACACTAATAATGGATTAATAAGCAGAAAAGGACCTCCATGCAACATTATTGTTGAGTCATCCTTATCTTCAGTCATGCCTCCATCTACAACAATGTCAAGCAACAACCCCAAATCTTATGAACATATAGAAAAAATAACTATTGGGCAAGTCAGCCCTTACACAGTCCAGAAATTACAAAAATGAGCCTTTGATTCAAGTTACAACAGTCCAGAAATTACCAATGTAACCAAATGAATCTAAGGCAACCAGCTTATGATGATTTATCAAAAATATGAAACTACAACAATCTAGAAGAACATGTTAACACGAGTGATTTATGCACCTTTTAACAAACCGTTTACAGTGATTTCTGTAATCAACATCCCATTTCCTTAGCAATCAGTTACACAATCATTTTCACAGTCATTATATTTTATACACAATGAATCAGATTCTACCATTTCATCCTCAAAAAAAAAAAAAAAAAAAAAAAAGAAAGAAAAAATACAAGGCATTTACCCACGGCAAAGCAATCCGGTAGTGGAAGATCTTGGAGGAAGAAGATCCTTCGGCGTGGATCGTTGATGAAGCCGATGCTTTTGCAAAGGAATATGTGATTCAATCGGCCAGTTGAAGAGAAAATAAAAATCGGACAAGAGGACAGAAGAGGGTTTTGGCACTATGGACACAACGCGTTCAACAGAGAAGAGGGAGAGAAGAGCGAGGAAGAGAGAGAAAGAGAGGTTACCTTCGAGAGGTCGGAGACGACGGGACCACTGGAGAAGGTCGGCGGTGGAGAAATCTGGGGTTGCGGCGTGAAGAAGAGGGACGGGTGTTTTCGTTCGGAGCAAAATGAAAGTTGTGATTCTGGGATAAACTGGAAAGCGAGGGAAAGACTGGGGAACGGGTAGAGGAAAATAATAAAAATATTATTTGGTCCTGGCACAGTAGCTCGCCAGACTTGGCGAGGCATGAAGAATTACTATACAATAAATCTTAAACTTCTTCCTTTTAGCTAGGCCATTGCAGCTCATTTCATCCAGATTTCTCGCTATTTTACATTTGCATTGGGCAATGGCTAGGCCATTGCCAATGCTCTTATCCGTGTTGCTTTATTAGATTTGACATATAATAATAAAATATTATTATTTTTATTCTAATTTTAATATTCATATGTTACCAACCAACATTCAAATCTTTTTATTGACGTATCGAGAGGCGAGAGCTTCAACTTGTCCATATTTACTCATAGCATTCGATTAAGTAAATGTAAATTTAATAAAAATTTAACTAATAAAATTTAAAAATACACCATATTATTACAAATATTTGTATAACTATACATAACTACTAATTAAGACCATTAAACTATTAATTAAGATCAATGTGTAACTACTAATTAAGATCATTGAGTCATTAATTAAGACTCATCTTTAGCCACCAATGAAGACTTAAGTTATACCTACCACTTTGTACTCCTATATATATGGGTATCATTTCCTTGTATATGCATCAAGTTTTATATTGAAGAACAACTCTTTCTCTTGCAATTTTCTCTTTGTCTCTCTCTCTGTCTTTCACTTTCTTTCTTTTCATTAGTTTCATAACACATATTGAATTATTCAAGTATAAAAAACTTAGCTTTTAACTACAAAAAATTAAAGATGTCGATCATGTTTGATTAAAGAACTATTTTTTTATCTGGACACTCTCTCTCCCATGTTTTCTCCATTTTCTTTCTGCCCAAACTATTTTCTTTCTGTCGAAACTCTCTATTTTCTTTTTACTGAAACTCCTCTTCTCTTCCCCTCCATTTTCCTTCTACACAAACTCCTCTTCTCTTCCTCTCTATTTTCTTGTCTTCTTGTCATTTACACTCACTAGGTAAGATTTCCTTTGCACAAAAATGAGGAAAAAAAAAAGTCTTGAGTTCTACCAAGATCTGGGCTGAAGTACCAGTCCTTCATTGCAGCAGCTTGCGTTACGTCCTTATAGTAAAAGCTTTTTGCAGTTGATTGTGTTAACGTAAGTCAAGCAAAATCAGATCAAGGCACGCATATATTGCAGTAAATTGATCACTTTATTTCTTTCCTTTTTAGTTGTAGATATTATTTCTTTCCTTTTGTAAATATTTAGCCATTACTTGGCTGATTAATTCTGTGTACACTATATATATAAAATGATCTTCTCAGTTATGGTATATTGAAAAAGCCAAACCCTTCTTCAAACTTTCTTGGTATCAGAGCAATAATTGCTCACGCTTGATCCTGCAGAAATGGCCTCTTCAGACACTACCACTCCAGTTGTTTTCAAACCACCAAATGTAGCTCAACTCATTTCGGTGAAAATGGATGGAGGAAATTATTTAAACTGGACCTCTCAATTTTTACCAACACTGAGAAGTTATGATCTCTTGGGCTTTGTGGATGGATCTGAACCGTGCCCGAAGAAATTTGCGCTTGACACTCAAGGCAAACCATCAACTGAAATCAATCCTGCCTTCCTACTCTGGAGCAAGAAGGACCAGTCCGTTCTTGGATTAATCAACTCCACACTTGCTGATCAAGTCCTACCATCTGTGTATGGTTTAAACTCGGCAAAGCAAGTATGGAACACTTTGGCAAACAAATACGCCTTTCATGCTCACTCTCGAGTCAGCCATTTGAAGCGTATTTTACAAAACTTGCATCAAGGAGAACAAAGCTGCAGTGAATTCTTGAACACTGCCAAGATGAGTGCCGATCAACTAGCTGTTGTTGGGCAACCTGTTGGTGAAGAGGATTTGATCAACTACATTATAGGAGGTCTCAATCCTTCCTTTAATCCCTTTACTGTCTCCTGCTCATTTGCTCTACGAAATAATATGATGAGCCTGGAAGATTTTCAATCGAAGCTGCTGTCTTATGAGATTCTTCTTGAGAATTAAACTTGGCATCATAGGACTATTGAGCAACAGAATTTTGCTATGGTGGTAGCCTCTAGAAATCAATTTAAGAATGGTCCAAGGAAGCTTAAAAACAATAGCAACTTCCCTCCTAATCGGAATCAATTTCCACCGAGGACCTCGCAGCCAAAGCCTAAAAACTTTGGTCCCTTAATGCAGCAACCGAACCTTAATGGTACTTCCAGTCAGCATTCTCCTCAGCACACCTACTCTCCTCCTGCACGTGTACCTTGTCAGATCTGTGGAAAATCTAGTCGTAATGTCTTGGACTGCTATCATAGGATGGATTACAGCTATCAAGGGAGACATCTTCCCTCTCAACTTGCTGCTATGGCACATAACAATGCACACCATGAAGACAACACGTGGTTTGCCGACAGTGGAGCAAATTAGCATATCACAAATGACTTGGAAAAACTCACTCTTCAGGAGACTTATGGTGGCACTGAAACGGTAGCTGTGGGTAATGGTAATGGTCTTACAATCCAAAACTTAGGTTCTTTTTCTCTAAACTCTCCACAAACAAATTTACTCTTTAACCATGTTTTACATTGTCCCAATGCCATGACCAACCTTCTTTCCATAAACCAACTTTATGTTGATAATGATTATTTTTTTATTCTAACGGACTCTTATTTCTTTGTTAAGGACAACAAAACAGGAACCACCCTGTTGGAGGGTCTGAGTAGAGACGGCCTCTATCCTGTGCATCTCAACAAAAATACCATAAAAAGATGTTGTGCTCAAGTAGCACTTTTTGGTGTTAAAACTTCCTTAGATGTTTGGCATGCAAGACTAGGACATCCTTCAGCTCAAATTACTAAGCGTATCATAGATTCCTTCAAGCTTGCCAATTGGGAAAAGCCAAAAAACTTCCTTTCAATGATTCTAATAGGGTGTCTCTAGTACCTTTGGAAATTATTCATTTCGATGTATGGGTATCACCTATTAAATCTCAAGGTGGTTGTCTTTATTATGTAATTTTTATTGATGACTACTCTCGATTTACATAGTTGTATCCTATTTCTCATAAATCAGATGTTTATTCTTGCTTTGTTAAATTCAAGCTTTTAGTTGAAAATTTGTTCTCATGCAAGATTAAACAATTTCAATCTGACAATGGTGGTGAATTCACATCCAATCAATTTATCTCTTTTCTAAATTCAAATGGGATTCACTATTGGTTGACATGTCCCTATACATCACAACAAAATGGAATTGCTGAGCGTAAACACGGGCATATCATGGAGATTGGACTCTCTCTTCTAGCTTAGTCTAATATCCCTTCCTCTTTTTGGGTTGATGCTTTCTCCACTATTATTCATCTCATCAACTGTCTTCCTACACTTACTCTAAATTTTGAGTCACCCTACAGTAAATTGTTTAAAAAACCGCCAGATTATTCCCAACTTAGGACATTTGGGTGTGCATGTTATCTTTTGTTAAGACCATATGCCGCCAATAAACTTGCCTTTAGAAGCAAACAGTGTATCTTTTTAGGTTATTCATCCAACCATAAGGGATATCGTTGTCTTGATCCAATATCAAAAAAAGTTTATTTGTCACGACATGTGGTATTTGATGAGCATTTATTTCCTGCACAGAGAAAGATGGACGTCTCTCAATCCTCCAGCTCATCCCAACGTGATCCTCTTTATTTTCCCACAAGTCAAACTCTACTTCTACCATCCTCACATTCGGCTGGCACAATTCCCTCTCCAATTGCGGTAATTCCTTCCTCCATCTCTCAATCACACCTTCCTTCTTCAAGCCAACATGATCTCACCGAAAATCCCTCACCCATAAATCACTCACAAATAAATAACTCACCTACCCCTCACTTACCTGTACCTCACTCACCCATAAATAACTCACCTACCCCTCACTCAACCATAAATCCCTCCACTGAAAATCAATCCACTTAAAATCTCTATCACTCACCCATAAATCACTCACACATACCTCCCGCACCTCACTCACCCAAAATTAACTCACCTACCACTACCGCAAATCAATCCACCGAAAATCTCTCTCCCCTCACCGAAACATCCTCTTCCATCCTTCCATCTTCAGATACTATCTCCCCTCGATCAAACTCTTCCCTCAATCTCGAGATTCCCTATCCTTCCACACTTTCCATACCTGACATTCCTCCCCCTACACGCATCACCACTCGTTCCCAAACCAGCTCTCTACGCCCCAAATCTTTCCCTGATTACACTTCCTTTTATTCAACAAAACATCCGCTTCTTGCTCTTAATACAACCATTTCCTTACCTAACCCCAAAACCTTTTCTCAAGCCATAACTTCTGATGAGTGGAGAACTGCCATGGACCAAGAATACGCTGCGTTGGTGAAAAATAATACTTGGACTCTTTGTCCATGTCCCATTAACCAGAATATTATTGATACTAAATGGGTGTACAAAACTAAACAGAATGAGGATGGGTCCTTGATCCTCGCAAGGCTCGATTGGTCGCTAAGGGTTTTGAACAAGTTCCCAGCATTGATTTCTCGGAGACTTTTAGCCCTGTTATCAAACCTGCCACTATCCGGCTTGTTTTGGCCATTGTCGTTCATTTTGGTTGGAACATTCGTCAATTGGATGTTTCCAATGCATTCTTACATGGGACCATTGATGAGGAGGTGTATATTGAACAACCACGTGGCTATGTTGATCCCCACTTTCCTGATTATGTGTGCAAACTCAACAAGGCTCTCTATGGTCTTAAACAAGCTCCAAGAGCATGGTTTAAACGGCTTTCCCAGTCTCTTGTCGATCTTGGTTTTGTTGGTTCTCAGGTGGATTACTCTTTTTTCACTTTTCACCAAGGTGGTATTATCATTTACATTTTAATATATGTTGATGATATACTAATCACGGGTTCTAGTGATACCTTCATTTCTTCTTTAATTACTACACTTCGAACAGAGTTTGCCTTGAAGGATCTCGGTCCCCTTGCATTTTTTCTTGGCATTCAAGTAGTTCGATATGCTCATGGTCTTCATCTTCGTCAAAGCAAATACATTCTTGATGTGTTGCATCGTGCTAAAATGATCGGAGCCAAGCCCTATGCCACCCCTTGTGTTGTAGGCAGCAAACTTTCCTCCCATTCTGGTGAACCTCTCCTTGATGTCACCGAATATCGACAAATTGTAGGGGCTCTTCAATACTGCACTCTCACTCGGCCTGAGATTTCCTACTTGGTCAATCAATTATGCCAGCATCTCCATTCTCCAACCACTGCACATTGATCCTCCGCCAAGTGTGTCTTACGGTATTTAAAGGGCACTATCGATCATGGATTATATTATACTCGAGGTTCTCTTCACTTACAAGCCGTTAGTGATTCAGATTGGGCAGGTGATCCAGATGATCGCCGATCTACTACGGGTTATGGTGTTTTTCTGGGTCCTTGTTTGGTCTCCTGGTGTGCCAAAAAGCAATCCATTGTTTCCCGATCAAGCATGGAAGCTGAATACCATGCTCTTGCCATGACTATCACTGAAGTTTATTGGATTCTGATGGTTCTCTAAGACCTATCCATTTCCTTAGTTTTTCCTCCTATTATTCATTGTGATAATCTTGGCGCTATTTCTTTAGTCTCTAATCCGGTTTTCCACGCCCGTAGGAAGCATGTTGAAGTTGATATTCATTTCATACGAGAGAAAGTCCACAACAAGGACGTTGCTATTCGTTTTATTTTCATTGTTGACCAGTTGGCAGACCTCTTTACCAAGGGACTTTCCTCCTCTCGTTTCTGCTTTTTGTGAGACAAGCTCATGGTTTGCGAGCCCACCATTCGCTTGCGGGTGAATGTTAACGTAAGTCAAGCAAAATCAGATCAAGGCACGCATATATTGCAGTAAATTGATCACTTTATTTCTTTCCTTTTTAGTTGTAGATATTATTTCTTTCCTTTCGTAAATATTTGGCCATTGCTTGGCTGATTAATTCTGTGCACACTATATATATAAAATCATCTTCTCAACTCTAGTATATTGAAAAAGCCAGACCCTTCTTCAAACTTTTTGATTGTACCTGCATGCCACATACTGGGTAACATGAGTTATGTTGTTTAGCTCCAAAATGCCAAATACTGCTCTCAAAGCACTGGCAAATTTGGACCTGCATCTTCAATCCAATAATGGTCATGTAAATGTTGAATAGTTTGCCACCATTGATTGTTGGGGATTACAATCGATTCCAATTGATTGTACCTGCATCTTGAATAGTTCACCTTCTACCCTCCAATGTGATTAAATCACTCTATTTTGTGCACTGTTTTATTTTTGGGGGATTCAAAATGACAATTTTAGATATTGTGCGGAGTGGTTTTACAGAAAACGGAGTAATGTTTACGAACAAAAGATATTTGTAATTGTGAATTATGTAACCGTTGTTAATCATTTTGAAAAAAGTGAATAAAATATAGGACTCACATAAAAAAAATTAATTTTTTAATAGTGAACCTTACTCTGTTTCAAAGCGATTACGTGGCGTTTACACATTTTACAGTTGTATGTAGAATTACTCAATATTTATTGACTCAAAACAAATATAGAAAAAATATTATTAAATTTTTGGTTTTGTGAATGTATTCATGGGCAATTTGGTCTCAATTAATAGAAAAAAATCTAAAATATTATAAATTTATAATTTTTTATTATTATTTTGACTAATAGATGGATAATCTAATGTAAAAATAAATTTTAACTGGAATAATCAAATGTAAAATCATGTGATATTATGCAAACTTTACATTTGTATTTGTATAATCCAATGAGGATGCTCTAAGTAAGAATGATGCATTCTACAATATCTTTAATCCCTATCAACTCAAGTCTCGAAGTTGAAATCTTTCCAGCGGGTCCATTTTTTCAAGCTAAAGTGGGAAGCATGTGACGCCGGACAGGATAGCGATTATCCTGCAAGCTAGTTCCAACAGATGATTCACAGGAGAAAATTCGCCCAAAACCAGAGAGAAAAGTCTCTAGGGTTTAACGGAATATTATAAAATCAAGCAATAATGAAAATCAGTCCACAAGCCGGACTGTTATAGCAAAAAATCGTGTTTATCCGAATTTTGCCAAAAATACCAAAATCTCGGAAATCACTCTAAATTGAAATTCGAAATAAAATAAGCAATCTGCAAAAAATCCGGCCCAAATTGGATTTAAAATGACTTCCTCACTGACAAGCGAAATATTACCATAAATAGTAAAAACTAACTAAAACTAGTGATTCGGAGGGGAAAATAGCAGAATTTGAGGTAAAAAAAAAGGCACATGGAACTATGCTCAATGTGGACAGCGTGCGCGCCAAAAGACTGAAACGCACTCAAAACGGCCCCAATGAGGAACATATCACAATCAATTCCTGCCTTTGCGCTGATCTGCCAACTCATGGTATCTCAGCGCCATCAAGGTGCAATCTGACAGCTCAGCATCATCTGTCTCGGATCCCCCTGCATCAGTCACCCCGGGTTGGAAAGAACTCATCCTCGAGTTCAAAGTAGTGTCATCAGAATCCACAAAACAAGGACTTAGGTGCTTCACATTAAAGACATTAGAAGTCTTCAAGTGACTGGGAAGGCGCAACCTGTAAGCGTTATCATTGATCTTCTGCACGACCTCACAAGGTCCAATCTTCCGATCCTTAAGCTTATTATACTCGCCAACCGGAAAACGATCACGAGTTAATACAGCCCAAACAAAATCACCAACATCAAAAAGTACCTGACGACGATGACTGTCAACCCGAGTCTTGTACTTGGTATTGCTCTCATGAGTGGTCTGTTTCACCTGCGCATGGATACCCCGAAGATACTCTGCCATCTCATCTGCTTTAGGACTGAAACGTCCTATACGTGGAATAGGGGCTAAGTCCAGCACCCCGGATGGGTTCTGACCATTGACAATCTCAAATGGGCTTAAACCTGTGGTTCTGTTTTTCGATCTGTTGTAGGCAAATTCTGCTTGAGGCAATGCCAAATCCCACTGCTTCGGCTTCGTTCCTGCAAAACACCTCAAAAAGGTTGCCCAAACTCCGGTTCACCACCTCGGTCTGGCCATCCGTCTGGGGGTGGTAGGCACTACTAAAATTCAACTGCGTTCCCAGTTTCCCCCACAGGCTCTTTCAGAAATGACTGATGAACTTGGTATCACGATCTGAAGTGATGGATCGAGGAACAACATGTAAACGCACAATCTCCCTGAAATAAAGATTGGCAATCCGGACAGCATCCATAGTCTTCCTGCAAGCTACAAAATGGGTCATCTTGGAAAACCTGTCAACCACAACAAAGATAGAATCTGAGGCCCTTTGGGTGCGGGGTAAGCCCAAGACAAAATCCATGCTGACATCGAACCAAGGAGCTTCAGGAACAGGTAAGGGAGTGTACAAGCCCGCGTTGGTGAGAACTCCCTTAGACCGCTGGCACACATAACAACAGTCCACATAATGAGCCACATCACTAGTCAACTTGGGCCAATAAAAGTTAGAAGAGATAAGGGCCAAGGTCTTATCTCGACCAAAGTGTCCCTCATTATGAAGCTCACTTATAATTTGCTGCCTCAATGAACAATCTGGAATGCACAACTGTAATCCACGAAACAGATACCCATTATGCAAAACAAAATCATGACGGTGACCCTCAGTTACCTCCTGAAATATCCTTTCAAAGGAAGGATCAGCTGCATACATATCTGTGAACGTCTCAAAGCCTGCAACTTTGGTACTCATGGTGGTGAGGAGTAAGGTACGACGGCTCAGGGCATCTGCGACACGGTTCAGACTCCCTGCTTGGTACCTCAGCGTAAAGGTGAATTCTTGTAAGTATGCCACCCACTTGGCATGACGTCTACTCAGCTTGTGTTGGCCATTGATGTACTTCAGGGCCTCATGATCGGTAAACAGAATAAACTCCTTCTGTACTAGGTAGTGACGCCAATGCTTCAGGGACTGAACTATGGCATAGAACTCCAGATCATAAGTAGAATAATTTTTCTTTGATCCCGATAGCTTCTCACTGAAAAAAGCAACCGGACGACCTGCCTGACTCAGAACACCACTAATGCCAACGCCAGATGCATCACAATTTACCTCGAACACTTTGTCAAAATCAGGAAGTGCCAAAACTGGTGCCTCGGTCATCTTCTGCTTGACCAGTTGAAAACTGGCCTCTGCCTCCTCAGACCACTGGAAATCACGCCCCTTGAGGCACTCTGTGATAGGGGCAATCAGAGTAGTGAAATTTCTAATGAACCGGTGGTAGAAATATGCCAATCCATGGAAACTTCGGATGTCATGTAAGGTCCTTGGTCTGGGCCACTCCAAGACTGCATCTATCTTTGACTGATCTGCATGAACACCATCAGTAGACACAACAAAACCAAGAAAAGTCACAGAAGTAGTGAAGAAAGAACACTTCTTCTGATTGACAAACAGGCACTCTGTTTTCAGCATCTCAAAAACAGCACGGAGGTGATCGAAGTGTGAAGCCCATGTCGGACTATAAATGAGGATATCATCGAGGTAAACTACAACGAATTTCCCCATAAAAGGCCGCAAAACCTGATGCATAAATCTCATGAACGTGCTGGGCGCATTGGATAGCCCAAAAGGCATGACCATCCACTCATACAACCTTTGTGGCGTCTTAAACGCCGTCTTCCTTCCACTCATCTCCAGGCCTTATTCTGATCTGGTGGTATCCGCTTTTAAGGTCAATTTTTGAGAAGACCTTAGAACCGGATAGCTGATCCAACATATCATCCAGACGAGGATTTGGAAACCGGTACTTCACTGTAATTCTGTTGATCGCTCGGCTGTCAACACACATACGCCAAGAGCCATCTTTCTTTGGCACTAGCAGGGCAGGGACTGCAAATGGGCTCATACTCTCTCGGATATAGCCCCTCTCCAACAACTCTACCACCTGTCGCTGCAACTCTTCAGCCTCCTTGGGACTGAGGCGATATGCTGGTCGATTTGACAAACTTGACCCAGGAACAAGGTCAATTTGATGTTGAATATCCCTCATAGGCGGGAGCCCAGGAGGAAGATCCTCTGGCATCAAGTCAGAGAATTCTGATAGCAGCTGCTGTACCTCTACTGGTAAATCTGTATCCACGTCTACTGCACTATTCTCGCAAGGTAGTAAAGCACAGACCACACCTCCATGCTCAATCTCATCTAAAAACCTGGACATGGAAAGCAGGTTAGTATTATTGGTTACCGGGGTAGGAGTGAGTCCTTCCCGCCGGGGCGCCAACACAATCTTTTTTCCCTTGATGTTAAGGGAATATGTATTCTTCCGTCCATCATGAATGACACTACAATCATACTGCCAAGGTCGACCCAACAATACATAACACGCATCCATAGACACAACATCACACCAGGCATTATCGAAATATTTTCTACCAATTGAAAAAGACACGAGGCAACGCCTATCAATTGTTACCTCACTGCCTTTATTTAGCCATGACAACTTGTATGGCTTAGGATGACGGTCCGTCTTCAACTGCAATTTCTGGACAACCTCCTCGGACACTACATTCTCACAACTGCCACTGTCAATGATCATTTTGCAGACTTTATCTGCAACTGTGCAGGTCGTGTGGAAAATATTGGTTCTCAACCAATCGTCCCCTGAATCGCCTTTGGGAGTCAGTAGACTCTTACGAACGACCAGAGTCTCATGACCATCTCCATACAGCACATCATCAGTCTCATCATCGCCATACACGGGCTCACCAATCTCCTTAGTCTCATCTACCGCGTTTTCCTCAATCAACAAATTTTTGCCCTTTTGATTAGCAGGCTTCCTGCAATCAGTCGCCCTATGCCCTTGTTCACCACAACGAAAACATCTAATAGTAGGGTTAGAATTACCCTGCGGTGGCTGCTGGACAGGACGGGAATCCTGAGGGCGAACTGGCCGACTGTTGTGATCGCTCCTGATCACTGGTCTCCTGTTTTGCTGTTTTTCAACAGCAAGTGCACGTTGGTAGGCTTCCGAAACATTCCACAGTGAATGAAAGCTGAGGACATCTTGCAAGGGCTGGCGCAAACCCCCCAAATACTGCGCCACCATCTGCTCCTCCGTCTCAGATAAATCATTCCGGGTGACCAATTGGTAAACTCCTCTGTGTAATCATCGACTGATCGCGCGCCCTGCCTCAACGCATGAAGTCGCTGAAACAAGGTTTGCGTGTAGCCGAAGGGAAGGAAGTGACCTTTCATCTTCTTCTTCATCTTCTCCCAATCAGTGATCTTGGCCTTGCCCTGCCTGTCTCGTGAACGTCGCAACTGCTCCCACCACGCAGATGCTCTGTCCTTGAGTTTGATGGCGATCAGTTTCACTTTCACACGATCGGGGACTTCCTTATAATCAAAAATACGCTCCACTTCATTAATCCAATCCACAAATCCCTCGGCCTGTAACGTACCAGAAAACTCAGGCAAATCGACCCGAAAATCGAGGTCTCCATGACGCTCCTCCCGACCACGGTGCTCCCAGAATAGAGCACGATTGTGATATGGGTTTTCGAAAGTGGAATTAGAATCGTGATCAGAGGCCTCACGATCCTCGAAATCCTACGCTGCCAGGCACTGGGTTAATTCTACGACTTGCCTCTGCAAATCCTCAATCATCGCATCCTAAACGCTGCGATCACGGCGTTGGGCTTCCTCATTCAGAACCTGCCCACGACGACCATGACCACGACCTCTAGCCATTGAAACTGGTGAAATTTCCCAGGAAGATGTTGAAGCTCTGATGCCAACTGACGCCAGACAAGATAGCGATTATCCTGCAGGCTAGTTCCAACAGATGATTCACAGGAGAAAATTCGCCCAAAACCAGAGAGAAAAGTCTCTAGGGTTTAACGGAATATTATAAAATCAAGCAATAATGAAAATCAGTCCACAAGCCGGACTGTTATAGCCAAAAATCGTGTTTATCCGAATTTTGCCAAAAATAGCAAAATCTCGAAAATCACTCTAAATTGAAATTCGAAATAAAATAAGCAATCTGCAAAAAATCTGGCCCAAATCGAATTTAAAATGACTTCCTCACTGACAAGCGAAATATTACCATAAATAGTAAAAACTAACTAAAACTAATGATTCGGAGGGGAAAACAGCAGAATTTGAGGTCGAAAAAAAGGCACATGGAGCTATGCTCAATGTGGACAGCGTGCGCACCAAAAGACTGAAACGCACTCAAAACGGCCCCAATGAGGAACATATCACAATCCATTCCCGCCTTTGCGCTGATCTGCCAACTCATGGTATCTCAGCGCCATCAAGGTGCAATCTGACAGCTCAGCATCATCTGTCTCGGATCCCCCTGCATCAGCATGTCATCTTTGATCTGGAGGAATATTTTAGTTACTAGACATTTACTGGAAAAAGGCACAATGTGAAGGATAGGAAACGGTAGAGAGGTGAAAATTTGGAAGAACAAATACCTCCCTCAATCAACTACTGAAAGAGTTCAAAGTGTAGTTAATGTGTTAGAGGATAATGCGACGGTGTAAGAACTAATTGATCTTGATACTAAGCAATGGAACTCAAACCTTACTGATGAAATTTTCTCTAGTGAGGAAGCTGCAATTATTAAATATATACCTTTAAGTTCTAGCAACATATTTGACATATC
The DNA here is from genome assembly GCA_011037825.1 of Carya cathayensis. Taxonomy (NCBI): domain Eukaryota; kingdom Viridiplantae; phylum Streptophyta; class Magnoliopsida; order Fagales; family Juglandaceae; genus Carya; species Carya cathayensis. Next base: position 42,292 of record QGSO01000482.1, read on the forward strand.
AGAAATGCTTTGGGACCCGAATTTCTGTCCAGTGAGCTTTTTTTTATTATTTATTTATTTAGTGATTAAGGAAGTGTTTGTTAGAAATGTTGTGAATTTTTCTAAAAAAATATTTAAGAATATAAAAAAAATGAATGAAAAAAAATTTGCCTTATTCGATGGCTTGTTGGGTACATCTCTCGGGGAATGTAGCATTACTCCTGACAGATTATTGTGGAAAGGTAGTTGAAATGACCAATTTATAGTCCGAAGCGCTTATCATTTACACGAGGACCTACTTGAGTACTCCAAGGGCCAAAACTCTAGTAGTGTGGGTCGAAGCAAGATGTGAAATGCTATTTGGAAGTTGAACGTTACTCCAATAGACAAAACTTTCCTATGGAAAGCTTGTAGAGAAGGTCTCCCTACCAATCTAAATTGTTTTAAGAGGAAGGTCGTGGAAAAGCCAATTTACCTTATCTATTTGGAGGGAGAGGAATCAGTGGCCCACGTATTGTGGAGCTATAATGCAACTCAAGATGTGTGGAGCCAATATTCCAAAAAGATGCCAAAGAAATCTAATTTGAAGCATTGTTTTCAGGAACTGTTTGAGGAGATGTGCAGCCATATAGAGAATGAACTCTTGGAGGAATTTGCTGTGATATCTAGAAGAATTTGGCGTAGAAGGAATAATTATGTGTTTAAGCAAACTTTTTTGCATCCTAATACAGTGGTGAAGCAGCCTGTAGAGGATTTAACTTGAGAGATGGTTTTGGAAGGTTTGGAAAAAGTTGACTACCGCAGCCACAGTACACAAGATGGTATTGCAAAAGAAAGAAGTACGAGTCCTGCAACCGGCTTTAACATTGTATGATATCTTAACATCTTTGAGCAAAGATGAGAAAAATGAATTTTTGAGTGTTGTAATGTGGAGATCAAATGGAAACAGTAAGGCCTTCTGTTGATGGAGACCTAGTAGATTATAATTACGACCAAGTTTTAGAGTCTCCTGATTGGGCTTATGGAAAGTTTATAATGTTTCTTGATCAATATGGCATAGGCCATGCTTCATTTTAACTATATAGACCAAGGATTAAGCACGACGAATACGGATATTATGAGTTTCCCTCAAGGTTAGCCTTTAAAGAAGAGCTTGTTAATGTTGGGAGTATATGTATATGATTGCTTGCTGGGAAGTTGGCCCCAATATTAAAGGACTTGCTTTGTAAGCACGAGGATTTTTGTGTTGACTCTATTAATGTAAGTCCAACCTTGAAAAATTTACTTATTGATCAGTCTGTTATGTGATTGCATATGGCATAAGAAACCACTATGTAGTGACTGTCACCAATGAATTGCTTCTCTATTGGTGGGGAAACTTACAAATCTTACAACTCCGAGGCTAACTTTGGTATTAAAGTTCGAAATAAATTAACTGATGCCACTGATGAACTCAATGAAGAAATCAAGATGCTTGAAGAGAAACGTGATTGCATAGCATTTGCAAAATTAGGCAATATCGAAGAATGCCTTGAACAAGGTTTGGTACTGAAGATGGAGAAAGCTGCAGGTAATAGTTTGCTATAAAATGTACCACATATGGTTCTTGTGTTTTGATTCGTTATTGATGTTCTTATTATTATTAACTCGTCGGCATTCATCTGTGCGCCCATTTATGTATCAAGAAGTTTTTGGATAACGTTTTGCATGATTTGTTATTTCCATCAAGATGAACAAGCTGGAAATCAGTTCTCTATCGTATCATGATCTTATAGAGTTTTAGTAAACGAAAGGTAGAATTCGAAAACAACCACTGGTTGCTTTTATAATATCATATACCCTACATATATGATAGCCAAGAAGCTGGAAATAAGAAGTGGTATGCTTTTTCTTGATAGTCATAGCTGGATGGAAATAACAAATATCTGTAAAAAATATCAGCTTGTTGATAATCATAGATGCATGTAGGAGTTTCTAATTTCATCATGTTCATGCGCCATGTAATATTTAAAGAATGCAACTATATATGGGAAAAAGGGCAGAGCTTGCATTTGCCAATCCATGACATTTGAAAGCATAAAATGCACATTTATAGCTAGCCCTTTTGTTATTACAGCAAGATAATCTTCTTTAACGATCGATCATTTTAGATCGCTTCATTGCTCTTGTTCCATTGAAACCCCAAGATGCATAAGGTTCAAGGATAAGCTAAAGATCAGGCAGCACACCATTGATCAATATAATTTGATTGCAATGGCCACGTAGCTGCCAGATGTAAAACCTTATAGCCCCTCTAATTTCAACCTGGCCATGGACAAGAAGTTGCAACTTTCACCGTTGAGACTGACTTGGTTTCAAGAATCAACCATCCTGAACATGCATGTTTAATTAATGCAACATATATCTATATATATATATATATATATATATGAAACGAGTTAAGATGAATTGAAGGACCAAACTTGCCCTAAACTCAAACGTAAATATTGAAGCATCGGTCTCTCTTCCGAATCCCATACGCTTGGATTAAAATGACAAATTATTCAATGAGTTTTCACTTTTTGTAAAAGAAGAAAAAAAGTACTCGAGCTTTCTAATTTTTGGCTTATTACCTTTTCAGTTCCTTTTATTATTATTATTATTTTATTTTTTTATTACCTAAATATTATATCATCGTGTGCAAAAGATAAAAGCGATGCCAATTTTTCAGAATAATAAAAATTAGAAACATTATAAAATTAAAATATTTAAAAATAAAATATATAATAAAAATTAGATTTTGCTTTTACAACATATCATTGCACCTACTGGAGCCAGTTCAGTTGTGCCCTGAACTAAAAAACTGAAACCACTACAAGCTAAGTGACAAACCAATGTCAATTATGATTGTGCAAGACTAGTCTATTTAGAACTTGTATAAACCAGTACTCAGATCGATCAGTAGTGACTTTCCAAATCAGTACTCAAATTTCCAAGATCAATCAGTTTTATAATCTTTAGAGACTTGTAATAGAAAATAAATCAAACATAATTGACGGGGGAAACCCAACACTTATTCATGCGAACCAAAGATGTTGGATATTATTAGAGGAGAATCCGCTTCCCCTGATTGTGACCAAGAAGATAGTTGATTCTCCATGATTCTAGCTCCTATCACTGATTCACCTTAATTCTAGGATATTGCCTTTTATTGTATATATTCAAATTATTTCCTTGTTTATAGTTGTACAGATTTATTCTATAAATAAAGATCACCTCATAGCATTTATGCTTGAGGTATTTCCTTTACAGATATTATAGTTACTCCAACAACTTAAGGACCTGCTCTCTTGTGGAACTCCATAACCCAGCTGTAGTCAGCACAGCATATGACCTCACAGCCAGAAAAACCAGATTTTAAAGCTAATGCCTCGAACTCTTTTTGTGTCCTCTCTTTTCCTCCAGGGCATTGAGCTAACATAAACAAATCTTGCTCAAAGACGATATTTGATAAAACATTACTCTCAGGAGCCACAGGAAGAATTAATTCCACAATGATCACTTTTCCAGATTTGGGAAGTGCTTTCCAGCAGTTTTTGAGAAGTCTTAAGCAATGCTCATCACTCCAATCATGGAGTATCCACTACAAAAGTTTCAATGTTTCAACAACTAATGAATACAACTATTAAAGAATCAGATGAAGAATGACATAATATATAGATTAGCCTCTCTCACTTTGCAGACCAAGACAAAAAACTGCATAGTCTGACCACAGTAGTAACGGCCTGCACCTGATTACCAGTCTACCCATGCATTCAATAATGCCAAAGGTCCTAAATAATTATGTTTATGTTTCCTCAGAATACAACATCGATGTGACAACTGAGAAAGAGCCATCTGGGGAGAATCCCAGAGGTGGTTTGGACACTACAAGAGAAGTTGGCTTTTGTGACCAAAATTTAGTGACCAAAAGGACTATTTCCGACCAAAACTGTAGGAAATAGTCCTTTTGGTTACTAAATTCTGGTCACAAAAGCTCACTTCTCTTGTAGTAGGATTGAGAGGTTTTTTTTTTTTTTTTTAGAATAGACTTTAATTTCATTCACTGAAACCGAAGTTACATCTGTGACTAATCAATACATGACAAACCATATTATCAGCCAAAACTACTCAACTGTTAGGGGCTCCCTCGCCAACAAATTTCTTTGTGACAGACATTGTCTAAACTTCTACACCTCCTCTCCTGACAGCAGTCAAAAGAGAAAGCACTCTGTCAAAACAGAGATAAAACGACATTTCTTCTAAAGAAGAGAGGTACACCTAAGCTCCATCCTCCCAAAGAGGAGGAGTACAACCACACTCTCTCCTCCCAAGGAGGAAGAGTACTATCACCTACCTCCTCCAAAAGAGGAGTAGGACAAACACCCACCTTCCTCCAAAAGAGGAAGTGAGACATTAGTCTACTTTTTATTTTTTAAAAAGCTAAAACAAACCAATAAACGTAAAACAGAAACACAAAAAACTGGAATGGTCTATAAAAACTAAAGGCCCAGCCTAAGCCAAAGGCCCAGCTTGCACGTGGGGCCCAACCCGTTAGGGTTCATCTCTTCCTTCTGCCACTGCCACCCATCTTCATCACTGAAGATTCATCATCTGTGCAGGAAACTATCCAAAGCACCGAACAAACCACTGCTCTCATCAAAGTAAGTTTTCAGGTCAGCCCACGCCGCATGCTCCACGCCACACCCTAAAGATTTTATGCTCAGTCGCGCCCCGGTATTCTGGTCGGCCTTTGCTTACGCACCTCTCACGTACCTCTCCCTCGATCCTGCAACACCAAAACCACTCCAGCGGCTGACCACCACGGGAGCAGCCCTTTGTGCTACAAACCCAACCCATGTCACCCCTGTTTTAAGCCAAAAAATAGAGCAACTGCTAACCATCTAACCACCTCTGTAACAGGTTGCACATCCGCGAAAGACCACCCCAAAAGACCAGAGCCACCGCTTTGCCACTCACCCCAAAAAAGACCAGAGGCCAATCCGACCACCGAGTCCTCTCTGCCACACATCGCCATATACGTTCGGAGAGGGGGGAAACCTAGGGCTTGGCCACGGCGCCTGAGTCACGGCGATACAGCTCCACCTTCAGACTTTCACCCGATAGCTTATTCAACACCAAAACAAAGTTTTTGACGAAATCTAACCTAAAACCATATAAAAGGAAAGAAAAAAGGAGGGAGGAAGGAAGGGAGGATGGGGCCAAGGCCCCCCCCCCCCCCCCCCCCCAGCCCCCGAACTGGTTACTGGTTTTGCTAGGTTTCTAGAGAGAAGCTAGCAGGAAACAACAATCATGAAGAATAGATGGATTGAGAGGTTTTATACAATATAACTTCTGTTTATTATCCATATCCTATTATCCCAAAGTAATGTTGGTCTTTGAAATTATTAATATTAGTCTGTACGACATTAGCTAGACGGTTATTTGACTTGAACAACAGAATAAAATCTATAAAACCAAGTCTATTAAAGGGCTAGCAGAATTACGGGGACTTACCTTCAGGAAAATGGCATCTCCACATGGAACATTATCAAACATGTCTCCCCCAACATGCTCCACACCTACACCATCAAATGCACTATGAATAACTTATAGTTAATCTTGTCTCAAAAATGCTGGTTGTGAGCAGCAACAATCTGATCCAACTGGGAGTTGCATCAAGGCTGTTTGGCAGCAAGTTGAGTAATGGGATAACCATCATATTTGAGATAATGATATTAACGAAGACAGGTGAGTAATGGGATAGCCAGACACATCAACAGAGAACTTATACGTTTATTTATATTTACATCTTAATTGTGTCATGAAACTCTTCAACCAGAGAAGGAACTAAAATTCGTACCTGGATAAGAAGGTGCATCAGCTAAAACATGAGGGAGATCAAAATTGATGCCCTTGATTTGAGGATATGTGGAAGTGATTCTATTCAGGGTAACTCCAACTCCACCACCAACATCAACCAACACTTTGAGGCCTTCAAACCCTTTGTACACATCAAGTATCCTCTTCATGGTCAAGATAGTGTGGTTTGACATGGCTTGGTTGAATATCCGATTGAACCTTTCGTCTGTACCTGAGTATTCAAATGCTGTCATTCCATAGGCCCTGTAACAGCCCGCTAAAATTATCAGTTTTGGATTATTTCCCGACAGCAATCACATCTCTCTCGTCTTTACCCTCATCTGGAATCACGCGTATAGATTATCTTTTCCGTAAATCACGTAATTTGTTCTTCACCGACAGCTGTAAAATCATGAGTCTTCCAAGACCACGCCTAGCCTTTCTCAAGCCCAAACTACCACTTTATGTGGTGGACAGCCACCGTACGCCGCCACGTACGTTCCTCCGACGCATGTTCGTGACGAACAACGAGCGACGCACGGGTTATCCCGTCGATGGTATAACCTTCTATCTCTAGTTATTTTACGTTTAAAATAGTTAGTTGGTTGGTTTGTGGATTGTGTAGTTGTATTTGTGGAATTCGTTGCGTAGTTGTGAAGCGAAGTGTGGTTGTGAAGTGTTGCGTTTGATTGTGTATTTTGTGGACTGTGCTGTGAAGTATAGGCGTGAGATGGATGCCGTAGATGTGATACGGCGGGTTGTGTGAAGAGAATACGCGTGTAGCGTATTCTGTGTAATGCAGCGACGCGCCGCGCGACGTGCACTGTAGTGATGTGTGTCGTAGAAGGAAGGGAGTACGCATGTAGTGTACTCCGTGTTGTATGGCGATGCATCGTGTGATGTGCATCGTGTTGATGAGAGTTGTAGCGAAGGAAGTACGCGTAGCGTGTACTCCGTGTCGCGTAGCGATGCACCGTGAGACGTGTATCGCAGTGATGGGTTTTGTAGTGTGAATGGAAGAGAGTTCACGTGAGTGTACTCTGTACTAGGTCGTGATACACCGGATGGCGTGTCACGAAGGGTTGGATGGCGTAGCAGAGAAGTGTGGAGCGTATGGTGTAGTGTTGGGAAACTGTATGACAGTGTCCCGAAACAGTGATGATATGGATTATAGTCCGGGGTGACTGATGTCATCTTGTGGTTGACTATGGCTAAGAGTATATGGATTGAGAAAGGAATTGTTTGTTTGGTTATTATTGATAATTTTAATGAACTTGTTTTAGTGCAAAGGCTTTCTGAAGTCAAATTATCTCTTCTGGGTATAGTGAAACCTCACGTTGCTCGTGGTGTTGCAAGTGCTCATAATATGGCAATTGAGTTCAGAAGTGAAAATCTTAAGGACTTGAGTGTTCCTCTTCCAGCTGTTGTGCAGTTCCTCGTGTTTCGCACTCTATTCTCATAGAACGCGACGATCGAGGTAAGTTAGCCTCTAACTTACTATCAGTTTATTGTGTATGTGTGATGGGTAAGAGAACTACAATTTATGTATGTATGTTATCGTATATGCCATGTCATGCTATGTCATTACATGTTTATCTGCTACGTATGATTTAATCTCTCATGAATAATTATCTGTTACATAATCTTTTCTGTCATACAATGATGTATGTTATAAGTATGCCATGAAATGTTATGATTAAATCATATGGTGCCATTTACAAGTATACGCCATGTTAGAAAAGTATATGATATTAATTAATATCTCATGCATTAAGAAAGATAAGACATGTTATGTTACGTATAATACGTGGGGCCACAACAACTGTGGAGTACGTATTATATTTTATGTTACGTATAATGCGTGGGGCCACAACAACTGTGGAGTACGTATTATATTTTATGTTACTTATAATGCGTGGGGCCACAACAACTGTGGAGTACGTATTATATTTTATGTTACTTATAATGCGTGGGGCCACAACAACTGTGGAGTACGTATTATATTTTATGTTACTTATAATGCGTGGGGCCACAACAACTGTGGAGTACGTATTATATTTTATGTTACTTATAATGCGTGGGGCCACAACAACTGTGGAGTACGTATTATATTTATGTTACTTATAATGCGTGGGGCCACAACAACTGTGGAGTACGTATTATATTTATGTTATTTATAATGCGTGGGGCCACAACAACTGTGGAGTACGTATTATATTTATGTTACTTATAATGCGTGGGGCCACAACAACTGTGGAGTACGTATTATATCTTATGTTATGTTATGATAATACGTGGGGCCACAACAACTGTGGAGTACGTATTATATTCTATGTTATTTATAATGCGTGGGGCCACAACAACTGTGGAGTACGTATTATATTTATGTTACTTATAATGCGTGGGGCCACAACAACTGTGGAGTACGTATTATATCTTATGTTATGTTATGATAATGCGTGGGGCCACAACAACTGTGGAGTACGTATTATATTCTATGTTACTTATAATGCGTGGGGCCACAACAACTGTGGAGTACGTATTATATTTATGTTACTTATAATGCGTGGGGCCACAACAACTGTGGAGTACGTATTATATTTTATGTTACAAGAAGTATGGGGCCACAACAACTGTGGAGCATACACTACATGAGACACAGCAATTGTGACATGTAGAATACGTGGGGCCACAACAACTGTGGAGTACGTATTATATTTTATGTTATGTGTATTCATGGGGCCACAACAACTGTGGAGCATGAAGTATGGGGCCACAACAACTGTGGAGCATACACTACATGAGACACAGCAATTGTGACATGTAGAATACGTGGGGCCACAACAACTGTGGAGTACGTATTATGGTTTAGTTACTTGAATACGTGGGGCCACAACAACTGTGGAGTACGTATTAATGCACGTTATTAATCAAGACAATTGAATAATATTCCAAGTTTATGTTAAGTACAGTTTCAGATCAAATACATGATAAGCCAAGTTTTAGATCAAGTCCATGTTATGTTATACTCACGTACATGTTATGTTCAAGTTTATGTTATTTTCAAGTTCTTATTTATGTTATGCAGGTTTACGTTCATGCTATATTTCAAGTCCATGTTATGTTTCACGTTCATGTTATGTTGTTTGTTCATGTTATGTTTTAAGCTTAAGTTCATGCCAAGTTAAGTCAAGTTCAGTTTACGCTTAAGTTCTGGTTAAGTCATGCTATATGTCAAGTTATACTATGTTTATGTATGACTATAATTATGCATTTATGCTTTTACTGCCATGCATGCATTTTTAACCTGTGTGTGAGTTTTATGTTAACTTACTGAGATTTGTAATCAAATCTCACTGTGGTAGTCCCAACTACCATTCCCCCCGAATGGTAGATCTTGTTACAGGACCCAAAGGAGAATTGGAATCTGACCAACTGAATACGGTCGACTAGGCCACGGTGCGATGTTGATGATGGTATAGTATTTAACTTAGGTTAATACTTGTACTTTTGGAGTTGTATCTCAAGTATTCTTTTGATCACAACCATTTTAGACTAGTGTGGTGATCACGGCTTTTTAGTATGCCTTTATGTATGAAATATGTTTCAAGTATTTGGGATATTTTTGGTTTGGTGCATAGTTTTGCTAAAGAGAAAAATTATCCGCTGCGAATATTGCATAATGCTAGATGCATGTTAGGAACATTGCATCTTATCTGTCATGAACGGGGGCAGGTAACCTTGTGTTGCATGTCTCGACGCTTCAAATGTCCGTTTAATCCCAAGCGGAATTTGGGGGCGTCACAGGTGGTATCAGAGCAATACGTCTCTGGGTTGTAAATCCATATGTTCTTAGGAAATGCACCAAATACTAGGTTTGAGATTTTAGTCTTCATTAGGCTTGAATTTCTTTGAGATCATGTGCAGAAAAGCGATATAGTGTTAGAGTTCACAAACACACATGATCAGTTAGCAGATTTATTCGCAAAACCTTTACCAGAAGATAGATTATGTATGATTAGAAGAGAAATAGGTATGAAGCATGTTACGAATATCTCTTAAAGGATAAAACCAGAGTTCATAAATATAGAGATATTTTTTTTAATAAAATGCTTCTACATAAACTTGAGGTTCTTAGCCTCATGTTGGAGACGCTCATTCTCTTCATACAATATCATATCATCCCTATTCATGGGAACTGGCAAACGGAATGAAGAATCCAGTAGAGTTTTCAGCTGTTTATTCTGCTGCCGAAGGATTCCTTCCCTGGTGTGAGACTCTTGAACAATTCGTTGTAGTACAGCAATTTGTTCTTTAAGCCTTTCAACCTCATTGTTTTTGGCTTGTACCCGCTGGGAAAAAGCCACAATAGAGGATGAGTAGCGAGTCCCAAGACTCACCAAGTCATAGATAGCATCGGAGTCTGACTTATTAGCCATACTAGTATTTTCTTGCTGCATCATGGCACCAATGGCAGCTGCAGAAAGGACAGGAGGTTGAGGTGCTGAATACCTCATGGATGGATCTAGGGAAATGTTAGAAGATTGAGCCATTGAGAAAAGAACTGAAAACTTAAGGCGAGAATGTTGAAGGAATGCAGAGGAGTTATAGAGATGAGAATAAGTTTTGATGCATATTGGATTGAGTTGAAGACTGACTTTATAGAGATAACATAAAGAAGAAGACAAACTAGTTTCTCTTCAAATCTTATTTAGTCAAAAGAAATACAAGATATGCTGGACACGCTTTGTCAAAAGTTTCTTACTAAGCCAGCTAGATTAACAGTAGTTTGTCCCTATTTCTCTAGAAAACGATGAACCTCTGCTGTTATCTGTCGATGTTGACCCTGTATCTGAATCCTTTCTCGTTCCAGCTCTTCTATTCGTGGTTGCAGATCATGAGCATACCAATCTGCAAATTTCTTCAACTCTTGGTTTTCTTGCTGTAGCCTTTTATTCTCCATATCCTTATTAGCAAGCTTCTGTTGTAACTCAGATATTCGGATGTTAAGATGATCAATCTCACTTACCCTCGTCAGTAACCTCCGAGACATGATCGTAACAGAGGCAGCATATTGACTACTGAGCTTCCATGATTCTGTAATAATCTCAGAATCAGTCCTACTAGAAGAACAGTTCGCTGCTCCTATCGTAGTATTGACGACCTCAGGAGAAAAGATTGATGGTTGATGCGTCAAGGGTTCCTGATTCAAGTCTGGAACATTAGTGGAAGAGTTTTGCCCAGCCATTATTTTGTTATGGAAAAACAAAACACAGGTCAAGAAGCGATGTTTTTCTTTACGATGGATGAAGATGATCCTGTTTCTTTATAGAAACTCAAAGCCTTCAATCACGGTTGTTATCAACATCAGGCGTTTGTTCAAATCGCCAGCTGTATTAAATTCATAGAGTAGGCCCCTAGACTTTGCAGCACTTGTCGGGTGACGGACGGTTCTTTTTTTTCAAACTATCTACAGTGTTTTAAGCGTGTTTTACGTTTGTACTTGCGTCGATTTCGAGGACGAAATCTTCTTTTTAGGAGGGGAGGATGTAACAGCCCGCTAAAATTATCAGTTTTGGATTCTTTCCCGACAGCAATCACATCTCTCTCGTCTTAACCCTCTATCTTTAGTTATTTATGTTTAACATAGTTGATTTGGTTGGCTGTAGACTGTGTAGTTAGTGTTTGTGGAGTTCGCTGCGTAGTTGTGAAACGAAGTGTGGTTGTGAAGTGTTAGGCTTGATTTTGTAGTTTTGTGGACTGTGCTGTGAAGTATAGGCGTGAGATGGATGCCGTAGATGTGATACGGCGGGTTGTGTGAAGAGAATACGCGTGTAGCGTATTCTGTGTAATGCAGCGACGCGCCGCGCGACATGCGCTGTAGTGATGTGGGTCGTAGAAGGAAGGGAGTACGCATGTAGTGTACTCCGTGTGGTATGGCGATGCATCGTGTGATGTGCATCGTGTTGATGAGTGTTGTAGCGAAGGAAGTACGCGTAGCGCGTACTCCGTGTCGCGTAGCGATGCACCGTGAGACGTGTATCGCAGTGATGGGTTTTGTAGTGTGAATGGAAGAGAGTTCACGTGAGTGTACTCTGTACTAAGTCGTGATACACCGGATGGCGTGTCACGAAGGGTTGAATGGCGTAGCAGAGAAGTGTGGAGCGTATGGTGTAATGTTGGGAAACTGTATGACAGTGTCCCGAAGCAGTGATGATATGGATTATAGTCCGGGATGACTGGTGTCATCTTGTGGTTGACTATGGCTAAGAGTATATGGATTGAGAAATGAGTTGTTTGTTTGGTTGTTATTGATAATTTTAATGAACTTGTTTTAGTGCAAAGGCTTTCTGAAGTCAATTTATCTCTTCCGAGTATAGTGAAACCTCAAGTTGGCCGTGGTGTTGCAAGTGCTTACAATATGGCAATTGAGTTCAGAAGTGAAAATCTTAAGGACTTGAGTGTTCCTCTTCCAGCTGTTGTGCAGTTCCTCGTGTCTCGCGCTCTATTCTCATAGAACGCGACGATCGAGGTAAGTTAGCCTCTAACTTACTATCAGTTTATTGTGTATGTGTGATGGGTAAGAGAACTACAATTTATGTATGTATGTTATCGTATATGCCATGTCATGCTATGTCATTACATGTTTATCTGTTACGTATGATTTAATCTCTCATGAATAATTATCTGTTAAATAATCTTTTCTGCCATACAATGATGTATGTTATAAGTATGCCATGTTAAGTATGCCATATGATACATGTATGCCATGAAATGTTTATGATTAAATCATATTATGCCATTTACAAGTATACGCCATGTTAGAAAAGTATATGATATTAAATAATATCACATGCATTAAGAAAGATAAGACATGTTATGTTATAATAATGCGTGGGGCCACAACAACTGTGGAGTACGTATTATATTTATGTTATTTATAATGCGTGGGGCCACAACAACTGTGGAGTACGTATTATATTTTATGTTATTTATAATGCGTGGGGCCACAACAACTGTGGAGTACGTATTATATTTTATGTTACTTATAATGCGTGGGGCCACAACAACTGTGGAGTACGTATTATATTTATGTTACTTATAATGCGTGGGGCCACAACAACTGTGGAGTACGTATTATATTTATGTTATGTTACTTATAATGCGTGGGGCCACAACAACTGTGGAGTACGTATTATATTTATGTTATGTTATTTATAATGCGTGGGGCCACAACAACTGTGGAGTACGTATTATATCTTATGTTATGTTACTTATAATGCGTGGGGCCACAACAACTGTGGAGTACGTATTATATTTATGTTACTTATAATGCGTGGGGCCACAACAACTGTGGAGTACGTATTATATTTATGTTATGTTACTTATAATGCGTGGGGCCACAACAACTGTGGAGTACGTATTATATTTATGTTATGTTATTTATAATGCGTGGGGCCACAACAACTGTGGAGTACGTATTATATTTATGTTATGTTACTTATAATGCGTGGGGCCACAACAACTGTGGAGTACGTATTATATTTATGTTACTTATAATGCGTGGGGCCACAACAACTGTGGAGTACGTATTATATTTTATGTTACATGAAGTATGGGGCCACAACAACTGTGGAGCATACACTACATGAGACACAGCAATTGTGACATGTAGAATACGTGGGGCCACAACAACTGTGGAGTACGTATTATATTTTATGTTATGTGAATTCATGGGGCCACAACAACTGTGGAGCATGAAGTATGGGGCCACAACAACTGTGGAGCATACACTACATGAGACACAGCAATTGTGACATGTAGAATACGTGGGGCCACAACAACTGTGGAGTACGTATTATGTTTTATGTTACTTGAATACGTGGGGCCACAACAACTGTGGAGTACGTATTAATGCACGTTATTAATCAAGACAATTAAATAAGATTCCAAGTTTATGTTAAGTCAAGTTTCAGATCAAGTTCATGTTATGTTATGCTCACGTACATGTTATGTTCATGTTCATGTTATGTTCCAAGTTCATGTTCACATCATGTTATGTTCACGTTTATGATACGTTCAAGCTCACGTTCATGTTATGTTATGTTCATGTCCATGTTATGTTTCACGTTCATGTTATGTTGATTGTTCATGTTATGTTTTAAGCTTAAGTTCATGCCATGTTAAGTCAAGTTCAGTTCACGCTTAAGTTCTGGTTAAGTCATGCTATATGTCAAGTTATACTATGTTTATGTATGACTATAATTATGCATTTATGCTTTTACTGCCATGCATGCATTTTTAACCTGTGTATAAGTTTTATGTTAACTTACTGAGATTTGTAATCAAATCTCACTGTGGTAGTCCCAACTACCATTCCCCCCGAATGGTAGATCTTGTTACAGGACCCAAAGGAGAATTGGAATCTGACCAACTGAATACGGTCGACTAGGCCACGGTGCGATGTTGATGATGGTATAGTATTTAACTTAGGTTAATACTTGTACTTTTGGAGTTGTATCTCAAGTATTCTTTTGATCACAACCATTTTAGACTAGTGTGGTGATCACGGCTTTTTAGTATGCCTTTATGTATGAAATATGTTTCAAGTATTTGGGTTATTTTTAGGTTGGTGCATAGTATTGCTAAAGAAAAAAATTATCCGCTGCGAATATTGCATAATGCTAGATGCATGTTAGGAACATTGCATCTTATATGTCATGAACGGGGGCAGGTAACCTTGTGTTGCATGTCTCGACGCTTCAAATGTCCGTTCAATCCCAAGCGGAATTTGGGGGCGTCACAGGCCCTGTTGAAAGGAATCCCCCCGTCTAGTATGGCATCATTCATGTGGTACCTGATTAAAAGATGCCCCCAAATAAGCCTACAATAGTACCATTAAATAAACTAAACGCAATTGATATTAAAATCCTATAAAATTCCATGTTATTTCATTGAGGACTTTTTGTCGAGTATATTGGTGCGGGGCTGGTAATGTTTGGACACACAGATGAGACATGAGATTCTCAAAATTATCAAAATTTTTGACAATTTCATTTCCAAACATCACTCAAAACACAAATATTTTTCAATTTAAAATTTTCAACTTTTCAACTTTTTCATCTAATCATTATCTAATAATTATCCAAACATAAAAATCAATACAACTTTTACAAATTTCGAACAAAACACAAAAATCAATATAACTTTTAAATTTTTAACTTTTTAATCTAATCATTACAACTATCCTAAATTTCTCAACAAAACACAAAAAAATATTCCTCTTTCAAATTTTAAAATACAAAAATATTCAAATATAATATTCAAATAATTTTTAACTTTATAATCTTTTTATTCAAAATTTTCTCTATACTTTTTTTAAGAATCTAACAAAACATTTCAACTCAAATCATTTCATTATTAATTACAAATTTACTGAGATATTTAAATATCCAAATGGATCCTAAAAGTGTCCCTCAATGTTACCCTAGTGCAATTGCACTTTGTTTTCCTTTTTCTTTTAGTCATTTTTAAATATTTTTAAATAATTTTTTAAAAAATATATAAATTTATTAGTAGTAATTTTATTAATCATTAATAAAATAAAATAAAAATAAATTAAATTAACAGTTAAAATGAAGGGGCAAAACTACGAAGCCACTTATCATTTTCCTCTTTAGAATAAGTAGAACGATAGGTACCAACAAAGTTTACCTCGAATTTCTACCGAATTGTGTTTTCTTTTTATATTTGTATATTTTTGTTTACTATTTTAATAAAAAAATATACACAAAATATTTAAAAAAAATAAACATAATAGGTTCTTTTATTTTTTTAGATAAGATAAAATTAATTGAGATAAAAGTTAAAAATTAAATAAAATATTTATAAAATATGTTAATTTAATATTATTTTTTAAAAAATTTTAAAAAAGTTAAATAGTTTATATTATTTTATATTAAAATTTAAAAAAATTATAATTATAATATAAAATAATAGAGTTCTAATATAGATTGTTATTTTTATGTATTTTTTATATAATTTATTAATGTGATTAATTAAAGTAATTATTTTATATCAAAAAAATAAAATAACTAATTATATAAATAGAGTATATAAAAAATATATAAAAATAATTGTATACAAAATTTTTAAAATATGATGATATGAGATAAAAAATTATACGAGGCAGACATTAGGATCTCACAGGCAAGCTTAACCCATACCATACCTGAGGGCTGAAAGGGTAAGTATTGCTCTAACAGGCTGCATTAAAACGACAAACAAATAAAGAAAAAAATCACCAAACATTGTTTCAGCGATCACTACCAACTCTCCATGAAGACCTTGTCGTGGTGCAACAGGAAAAGAGGACCAACAGAGCCCCCATTAGGATTCTTAACAAGGAACTTGCAAATGGGTGCCACACCATACAGTCTCTCAATCTCTCCGTCTTCTCTGGTCCGGAGGGAGTACTTGACTATGGAATAGCTCGCCAACAGCCGTAGCATCCGGTCCAGCAGAACCGGCGTGTCCGGATTCTTTGTGGGTAGCCGAGCCGCGATCTCAGAAGGTGAGAGGAACACGCCGGTGCCGGCATCTGAGATTATGTCGATGAGGTTGAGCTCAAGCGCAGACTTCAGAACCATCGGAAGTATCACCGCGTTCGCTAACCGGACGGCAAATTTGCCCACTTATTCTTCTTCATTAAGTTCTTGTTGTTGGGCTATCGGGATCGCGTTGTTTTTCTCGGAGAAACTCATGACTTGTGCAGAGGAAGTGAGCGTGAATCCGAGAAACAGACGAGCAGAGAGGGACAAGTTTGGATATAGAGAGAGAGTTTTAACGTGCTTTCAGGAAAGAGAGGTCAGAATTTTTATGGACCTTATCCGTGTTGCTTTATTGGATTTGACATATAATAATAAAATATTATTATTTTTATTCTAATTTTAATGTTCATATGTTACCAACCAACATTCATATCTTATTATTGACGTATCGAGAGCTTCAACTCATTTGCTCATAGCATTCGATTAAGTAAATGTAAATTTAATAAAAATTTAACTAATAAAATTTAAAAATACACCTTATTCAATTTTAAAAAACTTAGCTTTTAACTACAAAAAATTAAAGATGTCGATCATGTTTGATTAATATTATAGCAGGGCCAAATAAATAAAGAACTATTTTTTTTTATCTGGACACTCTCTCTCCCATGTTTTCTCCATTTTCTTTCTACCCAAACTATTTTCTGTGTCGAAACTTTCGCCATTTTCCTTCTACACAAACACCTCTTCTCTTCCTCTCTATTTTATTGTCTTCTTGTCGTTCACACTCACTAAGTAAGATTTCCTTTGCACGAAAATGAGAAAAAGAAAGAAAGAAAGAAAGTCTTGAGTTCTACCAAGATCTGGGCCGAAGCACCAGTCCTTCATTGCAGCAGCTTGCGTTTCGTCCTTACAGTAAAAGATTTTTGCAGTTGATTGTACCTGCATGCCAAATACTGGGTAACTTTACTTATGCTGTTCAGCTCCAAAATGCCAAATACTGCTCTCAAAGCACTGGCAAATTTGGACCTGCATCTTCAATCCAATCATGGTCAAGTAAATGTTGAATAGTTTGCCACCATTGATTGTTGGGGATTACAATCGATTCCAATTGATTGTACCTGCATCTTGAATAGTTCGCCTTCTACCCTCCAATGAATCACTCTATTTTGTGCAACAGTTTTTTTTTTTTTTTTTTTTTGGGGATTCGAAATGAAAATTTTAGATTTGGTGCAGAGTGGTTTTACAGAAAACGAAGAATTGTTTCCAAGAAATTATATTTGTAATTGTGAATTATATAACTGCTACGTAATCATTTTGAAAAAAGTGAATAAAATATAACACTCACATGAAAAAAAATTAATTTTTTAATAATACACCCCACTATTTTTCAAAGTAATTAAGCGACATTTACGCACTTTACAGTTGTACGTAGAATTATTCAATGTTTATTAACTCAGAAAAAATATTATTAAATTTGTGGTTTTGTGAATGTATTCATAGGCAGTTTGGTTTCAGTTAATAGAAAAGAAATTTTAAAAATATTATAAATTTATAATTTTTTATTATTATTTTGATTAATAAATAGATAATCTAATATAAAAATAAATTTTGAGTGGAATAACCCAATGTAAAATTATGTCATATTATGTAAATTTTATATTTATATTTACATAATCTAATGAGAATGCTCTAAAGTAAGGATGGTGCATTCTACAATATCTTTAATACCTATCAACTCAAGTGTCGAAGTTGAAATATTTCCAGCGGGTCCATTTTTTCAAGCTAAAGTGGGAAGCATGTCATCTTTGACCTGGAGGAATATTTTAGCTACTAGACATTTACTGGAAAAAGCCACAATGTGAAGGATAGGAAATGGCAGAGGTGAAAATTTGGAAGAACAAATATCTCCCTCAATCAACTACTGCAAGAGTTCAAAGTGTAGTTAATGTGTTAGAGGATAATGCGACAGTGTAAGAACTAATTGATCCTGATACTAAGCAATGGAACTCAAACCTTATTGATGAAATTTTCTCTAGTCAGGAAGCAGTAATTATTAAATATATACCTGTAAGCTTTTTTTTTTCTTTTTTAACTTAGTGGTTACGAAAGTGTTTTTTAGTAATGTTGTAAATTTTTTTAAAAAAATATTTAAGAATGTAAAAAAATCAAAAATTTTTTTTTTTTTTTTGCCTTATTTGATGGCTTCTCGAGCTACATCTCTTAAGGGATGCAGCATTACTCTTGATAGATTATTGTGGAAAGGTACTTGAAATGACAAATTTATAGTTAGAAGCGCTTATCATTTACACAAAGACCTACTTGAGTACTCTAAGGGCCAAAACTCTGCTAGTGTGGGTCGAAGCAAGATGTGAAATGCTATTTGGAAGTTGAATGTTACTACAGTAGACAAAACTTTCCTATGGAAGGCTTGTAGAGAAGGTCTCCCTACCAATCTCAATTTTTTTTAAGAGGAAGGTTGTGGAAAAGCCAATTTGCCTTATCTGTTTGGAGGGAGAGGAATCAATGGCCCATGTATTGTGGAGCTGTCATGCAACTCAAGATGTGTGGAGCCAATGTTCCAAAAAGATGCAAAAGAAATTTGATTTGAAGCATTGTTTTCAGGAATTGTTTGAGGAGATGTGCAACCATACAAAGAATGAACTCTTGGAGGAATTTGCCATGATCTCTAGAAGAATTTGACAGAGGAGGAATAATTATGTGTTTAAGCAATCTTTTATGCATCCTAATACAGTGGTGAAACAGGTTGTATAGGATTTAACTTGAGAGATGGTTTTGGAAGGTTTGGAAAAAGTTGATTATTGCAACCACAGTAAACGAGATGGTACTGCAAAAGAAAGAAGTACGAGTCCTGTAGCCGGGTTTAACATTGTACGATATCATAACATCTTTGAGCGAAGATGAGAAATGAATTTTTGAGTATTGTAATGTGGAGATCAAATGGAAATGGTATGGCTTTCTGTTTGATGGAGACCTATTAGATTATGATTATGACCAAGTTTTAGAGTCTCCTAATTGGGCTTATGGAAAGTTTATAATGTTTCTTCATCAATATGGCATAGGCTAGGCTTCATTTTAATTATATAGACCGAAAATTAATCACGACGAATACGGATATGACAAGTTTCCCTCCAATTTAGCCTTTAAAGAAGAGCTTGTTAATGCTGGGGAGTATATGATTGCTTGCTGGGAAGTTGGCCCCAATATTGAAGGGCTTGCTTTGTAAGAATGAGGATGTATGTGTTGACTCTATTAATGTAAGTCCAACCTTGAAAAATTTACTCATTGAATCTATTATGTGATTGCATATGGCATGAGAAACCACTATGTAGTGACTGTCACCGATGAATTGCTTCTCTATTGGTGGGGAAACTTACAAATCTTACCACTACTGCGGAGAGTTGCCAGGGCTTACTTTGGTATTAAAGCTGGAAATAAATTAGCCGATGTCACTGGTGAATTCAATGAAGAAATCAGGATGCTTGAAGAGAAACGTGATCGCAAAGCGTCTGCAAAATTGGGCAATACCGAAGAATGCCTTGAACGAGGTTTGGCACTGAAGATGGACAAAGCTGCAGGTAATAGACTGTTATAAAATGTACCACATATGGTTCTTGTGTTTAGATTCGTTGTTAATGTTATTATTATTAATTCTTCGACATTCATGTGCGCGCCCATTTATGTATCAAGAAGTTTTTGGATAACGTTTTGCATGATTTGTTATTTCCATGATGAACAAGCGGGAAATCAGTTCTCTGTCGTATCATGATCTTATAGAGTTTTAGTAAACGAAAGGTAGAATTTGAAAACAACCACTGGATTGCTTTTATAATATCCTGTACCCTACATATATGATAGCCAAGAAGCTGGAAATAACAAGTGATATGCCTTTTCTTGATAGTCATAGATGGATGGAAATAACAAATATATGTGTAAAAACTATCAGCTTGTTGATAATCATAGCTGCATGAAGGAGTTTCTAATTTCATTATGTTCATGCGCCATGCAACATTTAAGACAATTCTCATAGTAGCATTCCTTGAAAGAATGCAACCATATATGGAAAAAAAGGGCAGAGCTTGCATTTGCGAATCCATGACATTTGAAAGCATAAAATGTACATTTATAGCTAGCCCTTTTGTTTTAACAGCAAGATAATCTTCTTTCACGATAGATCATTTTAGATAGCTTCATTGCTCTTGTTCCATTGAAACCCCAAGATGCATAAAGTTCATGGATAAGCTAAAGATCAGGCAACGCACCATTGATCATTATGATTTGATTGTAATGGCCACGTAGCTGCCGATCTAAAATCTTATAGCCCCTCTAACTTCAACTGATTTGATTGTAATGGCCACGTAGCTGCCGGATCTAAAATCTTATAGCCCCTCTAACTTCAACCTGGCCATGGACAAGAAGTTGCAACTTCCACCGTTGAGAGTGACTTGATTTCAAGAATCAACCATCCTGAACATGCATGTTTAATTAACGCAACTTATATATATATATATATGTCGTGGGGTTATCTATGGAGTCTATAGCTGAAATGGTGGCCTTCTATAGATCATCGTCTCTCTTCGGCTTTCCCCGTTGACATTTGAAAATAATGGTATTGCAATAGCATCACTGAAGCTTAAGACATAAATGCAATACGCAATAGAGGAACTCTAACTGTTGAACTGATATTATGACTACTACGGAGCTGGACAATCCTCTACAGTAAAACTCCCATTTCTACTACAGTGGAGGCTAAAAAGCAACAAAAGAATAGGATAAACAATTACAATGGATTATGTAAACAAAGGATTTGGCCAGAAGTTTACCCATCTGCTTGCAATAGATATTTCCAAAACATTGGCAATCTAATGAGATGAGCATATTCATTAGGGGCCTATGCACTTCTGGCGAACTTCTTTGCAAAATGTAGACATGGCATTGTGCACAGTGGGATGTTCAACTTGATCTTACCAACTAATGCTCATGCTTCACGCGTGCTTTTAGAATTCCAGGAAGTGGTGGCGAGGTGGGAGGCCTAACTGAAGTGTTTGACACTGAAGGAAGAGGAACCTGTGGTTGATGCACACCCGACAAGCTAGAACCTTCGCCTCCATCTGCAGAGAAATTGTGCACCATATCATCAACCTGTGGTCTTTCACAAAATTTCATTGCCTTTAGAACATAGTTGTCATCATGGAGCTCAAATGGGGTGCTGTAAGACCAAACATAATGAAATAGTTAATAACCATTAATTGTCAGTGGGAGCTGATATTGCAAGAAATATTGCGGGCTCAGATGGCTCATTACCTGTTGAAGTCAAAATGCACCAGCTGCATATCCTCTGATATTTCCACCTCGACGGTTGCATGAGGTCGTGTCTACAGTTCTCAAATATCAGGAAAATAAATAAATAAAGCATGAGAAAGTAACTGGAAAATCTAAGACAGGAAAGTTAAATGTCAATAATTTTACAATGCTCTGTAACTCATGATACATGCAATGAATCTATTTGTTCAAGAATAACACAACTAAATCCTTAAAAAGCATGGAGAAGGTGTCTGTGTGAAGGTAATTCGTTTGAGCAAGAACTAATTGGCCCAACTACTCCTAAACGTCTTAACCTTTAGTAGGATTTCTTATACAGATTTGGGGAAGGCATTCATGGAAAACCTTTAAAAAACCGTAGCAACTTTCTAATCACTTCATAAAATGGGGATAATTATGGTACAAGGTCAATGGTGAGAAGAAATATACCTGAACAAGAATAAAAGGTAAAGCCACCCCTCCACTTGGAGCATTCCCAGAGCTGTACAATTGCTCATTTCGCTGTATCAGGTTCTGAAGACCTATGAACTTGATGGAAGGAGATAAGAACCAGCGAGCAGACTTGATAAGTAGCTGTTATCATGTTCTTACCCTTTTTTTGGTTACTTGACTGAACTAAACAAAGTTAACTAAAGAGGAGAGAAGAAAAAAAACTTTTCACTAAAGCATGCGGTAAGAACAAATTCAAGCCCAAGTAATGATATGCATAACAGATAGAGATAGTCATACTTGTTCCTGCAGTTCTTGCAAATATGCGGCTTTCTTTTCAATTCTGTTTCTGAGTCCCAGACGCTCTGTCTGCATCCATTAAATTTAAGGAGTTGTTTAAGCTCATATTGAATCTAGGATAATGATTAGAAAATAAACACAATACACATAAGATATAAAAAAACAAACTGCACTCAGACCTTCAATTCTTCAATATCGTTCAGGCTAGTACGAGGCAGACCTTTCCATTGTATCTCTTTTTTGTCCTTAGAAATGATATCCATCGCCATGAGAACATTCAGGGCGTCATACACCCTTCTTCGAATGTTTTTCTCATCATATTGTTGCTGTCAAATATAAGTTCAAATTACCAAAAAATAAAGAGTTGCATTCTTAACTTGTACTTTTACCCTTGTACAGTTGGACAGATGGAGAACAAATGCATGGATAAAGACTAGCAAACCTGATCTGGGGATGTGACACTATTGCCAGGATCAGCAAACTCTGCCACAAGTTCATCCGCTACCTGGGTATTACTTTACAATCTTAGAATGATTTATGGATTCATGATTAGTGGTCAATAAATGGTAAAATTACAGCCATTGCATATATGCGAAGGTAATAATGAAAATTCACTAAAATGTGGACCGGAGAACTGGCTTTCTAGATGCGGAGTATAAAAAATTAGAATGAATTATCTTGGCAATGGAATACAGCTTTCTTTTTTTTTATATTCACCGAGGATGTAGAACAAGCTTGGTCCCGAGAAATGCAATTTTTTCTATTTTCCTTCATTTTTTTATATTCTTAATTTTTTTTTAAAAAAAAAAAAAATCACAACATCACTATAAAACACTTCCTTAATTACTAAGTAAAAAAAAAAGGGGATTCGGGACCCCCTATCAGTGAGTTTAGTATTTCTGTATTTTAATTTCAGAATGTTCATATAAATTAAATGCATGATTATAAGGCTTGCAAGCTTATTAGTCCAAAGTTATTCACTCAAGATTCTTATTCAGGTACAATCAGACTTTAGTAGTCATTGTGGGATTTCATTGATGCTATAGAAGTTGAATGCACGAAAATGAAATGTGAAATACACTACTCCTCAAGAAGACAATGTCTGTAGGCATTATTGGGAGAGTATAATTATCAAAGTATATGGAATTACAAAGTCCTTGGGCATTATCATGGGGAAAAAGAAAGTTGCAAGGATGTACTGAAGGCTTCAGCATTCAACTAGCCCATCACATCTTTGTGAATAAATTTTTTTTTTTACGCACTCAAACACCCAAACTCCCTCATCAATTCACCCTTGGAAGTGGAATTTGAATAATTTCTGTGCACTGTAGGGGTGAGCACTGACTTAGTCGGAGTCGGATTCCCCTAAATCCAACTCCGACTCCGACTCCGACTTGTCGAAGCAGAGTCAGATTTGAGCTTTCAACTTTCGGCTTCTGTTTTTTAGCTTCATATTTAGCCCATTTAAAAAAGATTTTTTTTTTTTTTTGCAGACTTTCAAATATCCATTTTTCGAAAAAATTAAAATCTAAAACTAAATCATTCACTGCTAATTTACTTCTATACTAATATCTAACTTATTTTTATAATAAACTTATACTATAGTATCTAATTAAATGTTATCGTACTATGGCATTACATATTGTTTTTAGTGTCTAATTACGAGTTATTATACTATAATATTACATGTTATTATACATGTTATATGCGCTAAAACAAAGGGCAGGAGGGGAGGACAGATTATGCTGGAAAGACACTGGTAACAAGAAATTTTTAGTTCGTTCATACTACAAGGCCTTGTCGACTCACTCCCTTAATGCTTTTCCTTGGAAGAGCATTTGGAGGAGCAATGCCCCTCCCAAGGTTGCTTTCTTCGGCTGGCTGGCTTCTCATGGTAAAATACTGACCATAGACAACTTAAGAAAACGGGAACTATACATTATGGATTGGTGTTACTTGTGCAAACACAATAGTGAATCTGTGGACCACCTTCTTCTCCATTGCGAAGCAATCAAGGTATTGTGGGATGAAATTTCCTTGAGGCTTGGTATTGCATGGGCTATGCCTAGGAGAGTGATCGATCTACTATCTTGTTGGCGAGGGATAAGGGGCAACTGCCAGATCGCAGCTGTATGGAAGATGGTACCTCTATGTTTAATGTGGTGCACATGGACCGAAAGAAATGGACGATGCTTTGAGAACAAGGAACGCTCTCCAGAGGGTTTTAGGGCTTTTTTCTTTCATACTTTACTACTTTGGGCTTCTTCTATTGTACTAAACGGAACAAGTCTCAATGACTTTTATGCTACTATCAATAACACTTAGTTTTGTAACTAGCATTTTCCTTGTATACTCCCTGTGTACTAGGGCCTTGCCTTTTTACGTGGATCAATAAAATCTTTTTAACTATCAAAAAGAAAAAAACTTATTATACTAGACTTATTACTTATTTCTATACAAGACTTATACTATAGTGTCTAATTACATGTTATTATACATTAGTATTACATATTATTATACTAATGTCTAACTTATTTCTAACTTAATCAAATACTAGACTTTCTAATGTCTAATTACATGTTGTTATACTTTAGTAAACTAGTATTATATGTTATTAACTTATTTTACTAGACTTATTTAAATACTAATATCTAACTTATTTCAGTACTTGATTATGTATGATAGTAATTTTATGATGTTTACATATACTAAACCATCATTAGTCTATTTATATTATAGTACAAGTATATTATTAAATTTAACTATAAAAGTTCGAGTTATATAATTATATAACTATACTAGTATATATGATAAATATATAGATAAATACATATCTTTGTAACATATATACCATATCATAGTCAAATTCAGAGTCGAAGTAAGAATCATATGGCAAAGTTAGAGTCGAAGTTGGAGCATAAAGTTGGAGTCGGATCGAATCGGAGTCGAAGTCGGTCCAGTGACACCTCAGACTCCGACTCTAACTAAAAAATTAAAAATAAAAATCTGAATGGTGTTGGGAGTCCGAGTGGAGCCAGACTCAGAGTCGGATTTTCACGCAACCCTAGCCAAAAAATCATGAAAGTGACTTTCAGCCATAAATAACTGGGCTGGTGCAATTTTGGGTACAACAACAACATTTCTAAACTTGTTATAAATGGCTTCCCTTCTTATTGCAGGCTATTTACTGACTGTGAATAAAGTACCGTGTAATAGTAAGCCATCATTATTTTTCAGAACAATGGTTCTTACGATTATCTGAGTTTAGATTAGAGAGCTTTAAAACACCCCTCAAAATGGTACTTTTACCTCTACAACCGAAAGGTTAAGGAACAACGACTGCCTTAAAAAGTAGACATACAACATAGCAGGAAAGAACTAACACGTGAGTCACCTACAAAAACTAGAGTTCCCAGCTCTGCACAACAAATGGAACAGTAGGACCATAAGTTGATTTCCTTATTCCAAGCTCGAGGAAATAGAACAGTAGAACAATAGAACAGTATGACTAGTTTCAATTCATAATTCCAAGCTTAAGTGAGCCAGTTTGGTTCCTCAATTTTTCTCAACTCATCTCATCTAATAATTACAATTTTCTCAAATTTCAACACAAAATATAATAAACAATTCAACTTTTTCAAATTTTAAAATAATATTAATATTAAAAAAATAATATTATAACAATATTTTGTTCAACTTTCAATTTTCATCTCATCTCAACTCAACTCAACTCAACATCCAAACGTAGCTTAGCCTCCGTCAAGAATCGAGACAATCAGAACTTCATGAAGTCTATTGAACCAAGATAGATATTTCCTTATTTTTCTGATGTGACATAACATAATTGCCAATTACCAAAGAATTCCATCTTTAGTATGTGTGAATCAACATGCACAGGCTTTATAATACACCAATGAAATATTATAAATAGCAAAAACTTCTTATTCTCAAGCAATGTGGGAGCTCATACACTACCTACCCTTATTACTTATCAGAATAGGATATCAGAATCTCTTCACTTGTATTCTTGATGTCCTCATTGGGCCAATTTGTCGTAGGTGGCACGGCTCAAGTCCCACATTTCTAATTGGGATAGACTCTAATATTATTTGTAAAGCCCCAATAGAATGCCAAAGTCACATGATCTATACTCCAAAATGACTAGTCAATGATATAATTGGAGTCCCAATAGAATATTATAAAGAGAAAGAACTTCTCATTCCCAAGCCATGTTCTTTATCGGCATTGGGTGTCTGGGAATAGCATCCCAACTAGTCCCGAGAGTATACAAGTCATCGGTAAAGAGTTTCCCGCAAGTACACCTCAGGTAATTTAAGGATAAAATTCCCCAATCCGATAGCTCCTAGAGATTGCTTGCAGCCAAGGGGATTTGAACCTTAAACTTGGGGGGAGCATATTCCCAAGCCCAAAGCCCTTACCACTTGAGCCAACCCCTAGGGATTAATCATTCTCAAGCAATGTAGGATCTCATACATCATCTACCCTTATCAATTCTCAGAATACCTAGCACATATCAGAATGGGGTATCACTGGCTCAATCATTTAATTGCTTCCAGGCATAGTAGCATTTTGATAAAATACATAAATAGTTCGTTAATAAGAATAAGCACTCATACAATGAACATTATAACTTCCACCACACACGATAAGAAAAAAAATAAAAGAACAACTAAAACAAATCAGCTAACCTCATTGTAAGTGGTCCTCCCCTTGCTTTCCACTTTCTCACACACTGAATAATACCAATGAAAATTACATACAACATCAGTCAGATTTTGTCATCAGTAACTCTTTCTATAAATCAAGAAAATCAAAAAAGTAATCTTGCCCCTAACTCATCTTAAACAAAGCCCATCCAAGGGATAGCGATCAAATGAGAATACTTTCACATGATAGACTTAACAGCTTGTCGGGTTGGCATATTTGGAGGGAAAAGAGAGGATGCAAGAAAGGGACCAATCCTACTCATTCTCTGCATTTTCTAGAGTGGAAAACTCCACACCACCTAAGGCATAATTTTACCCATCTTGCTCTTCACCTGAAAGTGGAAAGTGGGTGGATTTGGGCCAAAAGGACAAGTTCCAACTGTTATTTTTCCACAAACACCAACATACCAACAGCAGAAGAAGGGGAAAAAGGCAAAAGAAAGAATAGAATCGAATATATATATATATATATGGGGTATACTTTATTTACCATTGTCTACAATTTAAGATAACTAGTTAGATTAACTTTCCCTTCTAAACATCTAGACAACAGGAGAAGAATTCCCCATCTTTTCGGCCTCGTTTAGTTACACAGATGAGATGAGATGAGATGAAAGTTGAACAAAATATTATTAAAATATAATTTTTAACATTATTTGTGTTTTGAAATTTGAAAAAGTAGAATTGTTTATTGTATTTTGTATGAGAAAATGGGAAAATTGTAATGATTAGATGAGATGAGTGAGATGGTTTTTATAACCAAACGAGGCCATCTCCCTAAAAACAGATCCTATCCTCTCCTTTTTCTCCCTCCCAAAATACCAAGCATTAGTGTGCAATTTAGCCTCTCAAGATTAAGTATATGACTCTGTTATGCAATTCTTACCTAACTACAATCCACAACTTGAGAAGATTATAACAATTTATCAAGGACAAAAAGACCAATAAAAATGGAAATATGAAGATGAATCTGATACCTTTCATGCTAAATTGGCGGAGTCCTCTTCCACTCTTATCACCTCCAACAGCACGTTGCCCTCTCTTTTTCTTCTTGCTACTGTTTAGAAACTGATACTCAGTAAGAAAGTTGAAAAAAGCTGCTCCATTCTTCTCATTACTAAAAAAATTAAAACTAAGCTTTTACTCATCAAAAGAAGAATTACAAATTTAAACAAAATCTTTGAAGAAACATAAAGCAACTAATCATCGATTATAACTAAAGATTGAAAAATTCACATCCACATTTTTGGCTTTATCAAGCTCACTTTAATGGGGCTCTCGTGTACACCTCCCAAGTACTTGGATTATGCTTTCTAAGCTTGAAAAAGATTATCAAGCTCGCT
Source organism: Carya cathayensis (assembly GCA_011037825.1). Lineage (NCBI taxonomy): Eukaryota > Viridiplantae > Streptophyta > Magnoliopsida > Fagales > Juglandaceae > Carya > Carya cathayensis. The sequence continues at coordinate 70,840 of QGSO01000482.1, forward strand.
CAAGTCTAAATGATGTCAAATAGATGATCCATATTAACAATGTACACAATTGTGGTTAAAGAAAAACACGATTTTTTTGGACGCTCTCAATAAGAATGCTAAACAAGTGAAGAATTTTAAAAATTGCACATTTGGGATCCAAACATATAAAAAATAAAATAAAATAAAACCTTCGACCCTCGGGCATAAAGAACCCCAACACAAAAAAAATCAGAACTAAAAAGGTCATCAAATTTGAAGTCAAATAATTTAGACTCACGCAACAGCGCCTTGCGATCCTGCATCATCGCCTTGGATGTCGAGATGGTTTAGTCTACACAAAGTGCTGTCACTGGCAGGTGTAGCCATCGTCTGCTCGCTCCGGCTCGATGGTGACCCTATGCTCCGACTGGTGGATACCGATTGACCCGAAATTGAGACAGCGCCACGACCTGGTGGATCCTCCTCCTCATCCTCTCGACTCAATTGCTGGTTCCTGGTCCCCATGGCAGCTCTTTCCAGTAATTATAGTTTCTATTCCCCAAAATTAAACAAAAAAAAAACTAATTTAGCCAGAAAAATCAGAAATTATTGGTTTGGAGGAAAATCCAGATGAGAAACTGGCCACATAACCCAACCTTCAAGAAATATAGTGATTAAATGAGAAAAGAAAAAGCGAAATTGTGATGTGTGGTTGGGTTTAGAGTGAAACCCATAGAAGAGCCAACCTCGAGGGGAAGTGGGTATGAAAGAAGTAAGACGGATGGGCACCAGGAAAAGAAAGAAAGGGGGGTCTCTGCCCTTGTGTTTGTGTGGGCAGAAAGAGTAGGTTTGTGGAGTGGGTTTTGGTCGAAGGATTCAGCAACGGATGGGGGCAGTGGGTATTGGGAGCAGGTAAATGTGGCTATCAAAGAACAGAGGTCAAAGGTTGAAGGAGATGAAGCCAACTCGGAAGAAGAGGTAGAGAAAACACCAGGGTTCAACTTCAAGCGCACGGGAAAGAGGGAAAATAGCTTGAGGGTTTCGTTTCGATGTAGCTACGAATTTATCACAATTGTAAATAGTTAGGACTCTGGTTAAAAAATTGTTCAATAAAAAAACTTTGTGGCAACTAAACCCAAAAATATCACATAATTAATACGCAAAATCTATGATTTTCCGGTCTAGGATATTAATATAGGTAACATATTCTAAATTTATATAAAGATTTCTCTCCCATAAATGAAAATCCACACATGAATATATTTTGGTATATATGTCCCTTAGATTTTTAATATTGTAGTAACTAGTAAACGAGTATTAACATTGAGATTGAGAGAGAGAGAGAGAGAAAGAGAGAGAGAGGATATGAACCCTTCTCACTTTTCCTTTATGGGTCAAGTTTTTTCTTTTTTTGGCTGAATACTTTATGGGTCAAGTTATAAGATGCCTATACACATGCCTTTGTCTCTCCTTCTCTTTATCTTTTGGGAGAGATTCATAAATAGTGACTATAAAGCAGAATAGTGAACAAATCGGGTTTTTAACGTTAATTTATTGAGACAGAAACCACGAAACAGTGTAGTTATTTCCTATGTTTTGTCCGAAAGTGTATGGTACCAAAAGGATGCCAGTTTTTGCTATGCCAATGCCGGAGACATGAGCCACATCTGTATTGGGTGCTTGATGTCTTTGACAAACCCAGATTTACAAAAGCAAGGAAGATAGAATTTAGATGAGGAAGCATCCCCCAGCAACAAGAAACCTTAAAGGAAGAAGAGGGTTTACGGTACCAAAAGTTTGTACTTCAACCAAAGGACAACCCCCACCATGATGCAAAGTTTGACATGAGGGTTAGATTTCAATTATGTCCACAAGAAAAACTGCCCCCACCTTTTGGCACATTAATGTAAGAGGTGGGATTCATCTGACCATCTCAATTACAAAATGGGTATAAACCCAACTTGCATTCCACCCATTCTAGGGAAATTGAAAACTTTAACTTCAATCGACTATTTGATAGAGATTTTACTTTTGACAGAGTAATGATAAAAGTACACATAATTTTATTCAATTTTTTTTTATATGACTATGTTTTAAATTGAAAGTATTTTTATATAACGATATTATTTTTATAAGTTATTTTATAAAAATACTCTTCATTTAAAATTAAAAAAGGTCGTGTAAAAAGTTATAAAACCTATTGTGAAAATGGTTGTAATTGTATTATTTTCCTTCTTACTATAACTTTTTTAATCAAAATAATTTTATTTCAAATTAAAAGAGGAGTACATTAGTACAATAGGAGCCCATTCGGACTGAGAAACATTTACAATTCATCTCTTCTCATTTCATCTCATCATTACAATTTTTCTAACTTTCTTCATAAATTTAACTTTTTTAAATCTTAATTCAACTTTTTTAAATTTTAAAATAATAATAATATTAAAAAATAAGATTTTATTTAATTTTTAACTTGTATCTAAAATCGTCTCATCTTATCTTACTATTTAAATGATAGAGAATGGAGTATAGTAATTTTGTTCTTTTTTGTACAATCCTACAATCTCAACACTTACATTTTTTTCTTTACTCTTATTGGGTGTATGAGTAAAAGATAAAATATGAATGATCTTGCTCTTAAAAGAAAAATAAAGATATTTCAAGAGGTAATTGCCCAGAAAGTGCCCAGAAAGAATAGAAATAATATTTTATTTTTAATTTTTAATTTTTTTCAATCAATCAATGCTACAGTGGTTCAAATTAAAAATTATGGAGAGTATTAATAAATAAATGAATAAAATTCAAGATCAAAGTGATCAACTATAACGTTTGCAAAAAATAATATGGCAATATAAATATATATATGTTATGAAACTAATGAAAAGATAGAGAGCAAAAGAGAGAGAGATGTTTAGAGAACTTTGTTTTCTCTTATTTCTTGGGGTCTTACACAAATGAGGACTCCCTCTATTTATAGGGATTTCTTGGTACAAAGGATGGTTAGGATTGTTACACTTGTCATCAATCCAATGGTAAAGAGTACAAAGGAGGTTAGGTGTACCTAAAATCACTATTGGGGGGTAGGTGTACCTAAGATTACCATTGATGGCTAAATGTGGTCATACAATACAATTTGAACTTGGTTTCTAACACTCCCCCTTTGGATGACCACATATAAAGAATATGCCTCGTTAAAACCTTGTCAAGGAAAAACCCAGTGGGAAAAAACCAATGACGAAGGAAAAAGAGTACAATATTCTGTATATCGTCAAGTGCTTTAAGATTGCCTCATTAAAACCTTGCAAAGGAAAACCCAGTGGGATAAAACCTTAGCGAAGGGAAAAGAGTACAATCAGCACAAATCTTCAAGACATTTACTCCCCCTGAAAAGTGCATGATAATAGGTCTTCAAGTCTTCGCATTCCAATCTTCTGCACAAGTTTCTTAAATGTTGCAGTTGGTAATGCTTTAGTGAATAAATCTGCCAGATTATCACTTGACCGTATCTGCTTGACATTAATTTCACCTTTCTCCTGAAGTTCATGAGTATAAAAGAATTTAGGTGAAATGTGTTTGGTTCTATCACCTTTGATATATCCTCCTCTAATTTGAGTAATACAAGCAGCATTATCTTCGTATAAAATTGTTGGACTATCATTAATCACTGGAAGACCACACTTTTCTTGAATATGTTGAATCACTGATCTTAGCCAAACACATTCTCGACTTGCCTCATGAATTGCAATTATCTCTGAGTGATTTGAAGAGGTAGCAGATATTGTTTGCTTGACAGATCTCCATGATATAGCAGAATTTCCATAAGTAAATACATATCCAGTTTGAGATCTACCTCTGTGTGGATCTGAAAGATAACCTGCATCCGCATATCCAACTAATTGTGGACTTGATCCATGTTGATAAAATAATCCCATATCAACTGTACCTCGGAGATATCGAAGGACATGTTTAATGCCATTCCAATGTCTTCGAGTTGGTGCGGAACTATATCTTGCAAGTAAATTAACTGAAAATGCAATATCAGGCCGAGTGCAATTTGCAAGATACATCAGGGCTCCAATTGCACTGAGATAAGGTACTTCAGGACCAAGAATTTCTTCATCATCTTCACAAGGACGAAATGGATCTTTTTGCACATCAAGTGATCGAACAACCATTGGAGTACTCAGAGGATGAGCATTGTCCATGTAAAAGTGCTTCAAGACTTTCTCTGTATAAGTTGACTGATGAATGAGAATTCCATTTTGTAAATGCTCGAGCTGCAGGCCGAGACAAAATTTCGTTTTGCCAAGGTCTTTCATTTCAAATTCATTCTTTAAATATGTAGCGGTTCTTCTTATCTCTTCAGGAGTTCCAACAAGATTTAGATCATCAACATAAACCGCAATAATAACAAATCCAGAGTCTGATTTTTTAATGAAAACACATGGGCATATTGGATTATTCTCAAATCCTTCTTTCAATAAATATTCGCTAAGGCGTTTATACCACATGCGTCCGGATTGTTTTAATCCATATAAGGATCTTTGAAGTTTAATAGAGTACATACTTTTAGATGTACTCAAATTAGAAGCTTCAGGCATTCTATATCCTTCAGGGATTTTCATATATATGTCATGATCCAATGATCCATATAAGTATGCAGTAACCACATCCATTAACTGCATATCTAATCCTTTTGTAACTACCAAACCAATCAAAAATCTGAATGTGATTGCATCCATAACAGGAGAGTATGTTTCCTCATAATTAATCCCTGGTTTCTGCAGGAAACCTTGTGCAACAAGTCGTGCTTTATATCGCACAATTTCATTTTTCTCATTACGCTTACGCATAAATACCCATTTATATCCAACAGGCATTACACCCTTTGGTGTTTGTACAATTGGTCCAAAGACCTCTCGCTTTGCTAGCGAGTTTAATTCAGCTTCAATAGCTGATTTCCATTTTGGCCAGTCATTTCTACGTCGACATTCTTCGACAGTTCTTGGCTCAATTTCTTCATTACTTCTGGTAATGTCAAGGGCCATTTTATATGAAAATATGTTGTCCACAACGGTTTTATTTCTATCCAGAATTTCTCCAGTATTCATGAAATGTATCGAGATCTCGTTATTTTCAGGTACCTGTCCCTCTTCAAGGGAAGACATTTCATTAAATACCTCTTCAGGAGGTTCTTTTTCAGGAGATTTATTCTCTTCAGGAGTATCAATTACTCTTATGGCCTGTGTTGTGGGTATGGACTCTTCAGGAGTACCAAATTCATTTTGTATTTTTCTCTTCCGAGGAATTTTATCCTTTGCACCAATAGGCCGTCCACGCTTCAGGCGTATCTTGGACTCACCTGTTGCTGTTTTGGCAATTTGTCCTTCAGGGACTGCAATCCTTGCTGGAATATTAACAGCAGGAATATATGATTTTACCACACCTTTAGTGTCAGTAAATGCATCCGGTAATTGATTTGCAACACTTTGCAAATGAATAATCTTTTGAACCTCTAGTTGACATTCATTTGTACGAGGATCAAATTGGGAAAGAGCTTTATTTTTCCAAGTAATTTCCTGTCGTGCTTCAGGCACCGACTTCTCATTACCCAATGTTGGGAAAATGGATTCGTCAAAATGACAATCCTCAAAACGTGCCTTAAACATATCCCCTGTAAGAGGCTCAAGGTATCTAATAATAGATGGAGAATCAAACCCAATATATATTCCAAGTCTACGTTGAGGACCCATCTTTGTACGTTGTGGAGGTGCAATTGGAACATATACCGCACATCCAAAAATACGAAGATGAGTAATATTTGGTTGTTGACCAAATGCAAGCTGTAATGGAGAATATTTGTGATATGCTGATGGCCTAACACGAATCAATGATGCTGCATGAAGTATAGCATGTCCCCAGGCAGAAATAGGAAGTTTTGATTTCATAAGTAAAGGTCTAGCGATTAACTGAAGCCTTTTAATTAATGATTCAGCTAAACCATTTTGAGTGTGTGTGTGGGCAACTGGATGTTCAACATCTATGCCTATTGACATGCAATAGTTATCAAAAGCTTGAGATGTAAATTCACCTGCATTATCCAATCGAATAGTTTTAATTGGATAATCAGGAAATTGTGCTCTAAGTTTAATTATTTGGGCAAGAAGTTTAGCAAATGCAATATTTCTAGTGGAAAGAAGACAAACATGTGACCATCGACTTGATGCATCAATTAAAACCATAAAGTATCTGAACGGTCCACTTGATGGTTGAATAGGCCCACATATATCCCCATGAATTCTTTGTAAAAAAGACGGAGATTCAAAAACAATTTTTGAGATAGATGGTTTGATAATCAATTTACCCTGAGAACATGCAGAGCATGGATATTCATTGGGTAAGATAATCCTCTGATTCTTTAGGGGATGCCCATACGAATTATCAAGTATTCGTCTCATCATTATTGCTCCCGGATGTCCAAGGCGATCATGCCAAGTCATAAAGACTTTGGGGTCAATGCACTTCTGGTGCATTACCACATGTGATTCGATTGTTTTCATTTCTGTATAATACAATCCAGATGAGAGGGCAGGCAGTTTTTCTAATACGAGCTTCTGGCTCGAAATTATTTTAGTAATGAGAAGATGCTCTTTATTGTCTTCGTCGGTGGTTTCAATATGACAACCATTACGACGTATATCCTTAAAACTCAATAAATTTCTTCTTGATCGTGAAGAAAATAGAGCATCATCGATGCAAAATTTGGTGCCATTAGGCAACACAATATAAGCTCTTCCGGAGCCTTCAATTAGATTCGATGAACCAGATATGGTATGAACGTAGGCTCTACTCAATGTTATATTTTGAAAATATTTTTTGTCTTTAAGAATTGTGTGAGTTGTAGCACTGTCAGCCAGACATACATCTCTATTATTCATCTCAAGTTCATCAGTAATACTCATGATTCTACAAAATATATAAAACTTTCATTAAAACATTGCAAAATATAAATAAAGAAAATACATTAATCAAAAAGGAACACTTCCATCACCAATCAAGTGATCTATTCTATCACTAGAATTTTCAAAGAAATCAGAAACATCAAGATTTGTAATATCTTCTCTATCTAAAGCATCTGATGATTCAGCAAAATTTGTTTCAAACTTTTTTGTTTTTTCTTTTATAGAAGTTTGATATAAGTCAACCAAATGCTTAGCTGTACGACAGGTACGAGCCCAATGTCCAGTCATACCACATCTATGGCATCCATCTTCATCTTTCTTTAAAGATTTATTTTGAGGACCTTTGCCCTTCTCTGAGTTGAACCACTTCTGGTGGTACGGTGTATATCTTCTATTATCCCTTTTAGTGTGGTCTCTTCTAGGACCTCCACTTCTGTAATCTTTTCTACCACGTCCTCGTCCTCGGTTTCTTTGAAAATATGCACCATTTGCTTCTGGAAATGGTGTAAATCTAGTATCATTCACTTCAGGGAATGATATAGAACCAGTAGGACGTGACTGATGATTTCTTAATAAAAGCTCATTATTTTGCTCAGCTACAAGAAGACAAGATATAAGTTCAGAATATTTTTTGAACTTTCGCTCTCGATACTGCTGCTGCAGGAGCACATTCGAGGCATGAAAAGTGGTATATGTCTTCTCTAACAAGTCATCATCAGTGACTTTTTCACCACATAATTTTAATACTGAGCTAATTTTAAAGAGTGCAGAGTTATACTCACTAACACTCTTGAAATCTTGCAACCTCAGGTGCATCCAATCATGACGAGCTTTTGGGAGGATCACAGTTTTCTGGTGCTCATATCTCTCCCTTAAATCATTCCACAAAATAAGGGGATTTTTCACCGTGAGATACTCAGTTTTTAATTCTTCATGGAGATGGTGCCTAAGGAAAATCATTGCCTTAGCACGGTCCTGCCGGGACCCTTGATTTCCTTCTTTAATTGTATCTCCCAGGTTCATCGCATCTAGATGGATCTCAGCATCAAGGATCCAAGATAAATAATTTTTCCCAGAAATGTCAAGAGCAACGAATTCCAATTTCGTAAGATTTGACATTTTCTACATATATAAATCAGGAACATAAGTATGTTTATATTAAGAAATACATTTACAAAATTATGAGAATAAACATAGAGTTTCATCAAGTAATATAACATTTCATATTCATATTGAGAATTACAAATAATATATTGAAAAACTTACTTGAAGTAGAAGACTACTAGCTTCAAAACCGTCAGAGACTTCGTGCTGATAACGTGTTATGAAACTAATGAAAAGATAGAGAGCAAAAGAGAGAGAGATGTTTAGAGAACTTTGTTTTCTCTTATTTCTTGGGGTCTTACACAAATGAGGACTCCCTCTATTTATAGGGATTTCTTGGTACAAAGGATGGTTAGGATTGTTACACTTGTCATCAATCCAATGGTAAAAAGTACAAAGGAGGTTAGGTGTACCTAAAATCACTATTGGGGGTAGGTGTACCTAAGATTACCATTGATGGCTAAATGTGGTCATACAATACAATTTGAACTTGGTTTCTAACAATATATATATATTTATTATCCACTCCATCTACGGGCCAATGGTAGTCGCCGCTCGCTTAAAACTGAGCAGTGTAACTTCTTTGTTCTTCAGTATCTCCGCTAAATCCTTTCAAAGCAAGACAATTTTCTTTCCCGCGGAGCAAATATACGATCAGACTCGGCACCAACGAAGAAGAAATGGACTCTCTGAAGTCCTCCTTCCTCCTCTCTATCAGCCCACTCCTTCCTTCTCCACAACCACCCTCAACAAAACCCAAAATCACCATCCACTCTTCTGTCACCCCGGACCCTTGGTCCCTCAGCGATGGCAACGACCCCAGCAAGCCCAAACCCAGGTCCAAGAATCCCAAGAATCCACTGTCAGACGACAACGCCCGCCGCATCATCAAGGCAAAGGCCAAGTACCTCAGCCAGTTGCGCAAGAATCAGGGCCCACGTGTCCAGACGCCCAAATGGATCAAGCGAAGCCCGGAGCAGATGGTGCGATACCTCCAGGACGACAGGAACGGCCGCCTCTACGGAAGTCACGTGGTGGCGGCGATAAGGCACGTGAGGGCGCTGGCGGAGAGGGGTGAGGGTGGGTACGATATGAGGCAGGTCATGGCCTCGTTCGTGGGGAAGCTGAGTTACAGGGAAATGTGTGCAGTGTTGAAGGAACAGAAGGGGTGGAGGCAGGCCAGAGACTTTTTTGCTTGGATGAAACTTCAGGTTGGTAATTGGCTGCTTGGCGTCTTTTCGGAAATTTTAATTTTGGCGAATTTCATTTAGGTTTTTGGAAATTGCAAATATCTGTTTTTTTAATTAATTTACGATTTTTTTTCTTGGAGAAAGTCTAGATGGGTGGGTTTATTATGGGTTTCTTGTTAGTGGGTCTTTCGTATGTTGTACTGGAAAATTGTTATTGATTTATTTCGTTTTGGTCCTCCATATTCTGTGTTGGAGTTAATATCGTTTGTTGAACTTATATACGAGTTTTATTGGTGTTAATAATTTCATCAATCGAGTTTGTATTTGTTCCAAAGCAATGATGTTTATATTCTTAACGAGTGCTTTGCTGTCATCATGAATATCTGATAGTCGAAGTTTCATTATTTTTTTCCTTCCAAAAGCGTGGAGATTAATTTAGTGTAATGATAGATTTCCGCTCGAACAGTTAAGTTATCGCCCCAGTGTAATTGTCTATACAATTGTCCTGCGCATATATGGGCAAGTTGGAAAGATCAAGCTGGCTGAAGAGACCTTCTTGGAGATGCTTGAAGCAGGATGTGAGCCGGATGAAGTTGCTTGTGGTACCATGCTCTGTACGTATGCCAGATGGGGACGTCATAAGGCTATGTTGTCATTTTTTTCTGCTGTACAAGAAAGGGGAATTACACTCTCCGTTTCTGTTTTCAATTTTATGATGTCCTCCTTGCAGAAGAAATCACTACATGGAAAGGTCGTAGAAATTTGGAGGCAAATGGTGGATAAAAGGGTTGCACCCAATAGTTTTACTTATACAGTAGTCATAAGCTCACTTGTTAAAGACGGTCTTCATGAGGAGGCTTTTAGGACTTTTACTGAGATGAAGGATGTTGGGTTTGTCCCGGAGGAGGTTACTTATAGCCTACTTATTAGCTTGAGTACCAAAAGTGGTAGCCGAGATAAAGCACTGAGATTGTATGAGGATATGAGATCTCAGAGAATAGTTCCAAGTAACTACACTTGTGCTTCACTTCTGACTTTGTATTACAAAAATAAGGATTATTCTAAAGCACTCTCTCTCTTTCTGGAAATGGAAAGAAGAAAAATTGTAGCTGATGAAGTAATCTATGGTTTGTTGATAAGAATATATGGAAAACTTGGTCTTTATGAAGATGCCCAAAAGACTTTTGAAGAGACTGAGCGGCTGGGCTTACTAAGTGATGAGAAAACATATTTAACAATGGCACAAGTCCATCTCAATTCAGGACATGTTGAGAAAGCCCTGAAAGTTATTGAGCTAATGAAGTCAAAAAACATTTGGTTCTCAAGGTTTGCATATATTGTCTTGTTGCAATGTTATGCTATGAAGGAAGATTTGAACTCTGCTGAAGTCACATTTGAGGCTCTATCCAAAACTGGACTTCCTGATACTGGCTCTTGTAATGATATGCTCAAGTTGTACGTGAGACTAGGCATGATGGAAAAGGCCAAGCATTTTGTTGCTCAGATAAGGAATGATAAAGTAGATTTTGATGAAGAACTTTACAAGACAGTTATGAGAGTATTTTGCAAAGAGGGAATGCTAAGAGAGGCTGAACAGCTGTTAGAGAAGTTGGGTACTGAGAAATCGTTCAAGGATAATCAGTTTTTCCAAACATGTTTTAGGACTGTGTGTGACAACAAGGTAGATGAGCAACTTGATGAAAAAGATTTGGCCTTTGACCATCCTGACACCATGGCCCTTGTGCTGATGCTGAATTTGTACGTGGCAGATGTCAATTCCAAGAAAACAGAAGAAATACTGAAGTTGTTCCTTGCAACTGCTGGTGGCTTGTCAATTGTGAACCAGCTTATTAACAACTTCATTAGAGAAGGCAAGTAAGGTTGATTAATGTTTCTTTTAATGATAAAATTATAATTGTTTTGTATTTATAAAAAAAAAAACTTATAATTGTTTTGTGCAAGTCTCTAGGAGTAAAAGCTTGTTGACTTTTAATCTATATCTGCTGAAATGAACCAAGGTTGAGATTTCTACACAGGTGATGCTCTTAAAGCAGAAACTCTTACAGGTCAATTGATCAAGCTAGGCTGTAGACTGGAGGCTGCCACAATTGCTTCTTTGATTAGTTTATATGCAAAGCAACACAAGTTGAAAAAAGCCCAGGAAGTCTTTGCAGCTGTTCTAGATTCCCCTACCTATGAGAAAATAATATATAAGTCAATGATCGATGCATATGCCAAATGTGGCAAACCAGAGGAGGCGTACTTGCTTTACAAACAAGTAGCTGAGAAAGGGCATGATCTGGATGCTGTTGCAATAAGCATTGTTGTGAACGCTTTGACGAGGAGTGGTATGAGCTGAAAACTTAGCAGACTAACAAAAGTTTTCCATTTCTCAATTTACAGGGGTAATCAGATAGTCATGGCGTCAAGCAATGTGCAAAGCACTTGTATGTTTTATGAATGATGTGGTTTGAAACTACTGTGCATGTTCTTTGAGTTCTAAGTTATAAATAGGTTTTGATTTTTTTTTTTAAATTCTAAAAATTGTATATTAATAAAGAGAAATGATTTGTACAAGCCCTAAATAGACTAGTCCCATACAAGCCATTGTAAAAAAGTAGACCCCACCTAAAAAAAGTAAAAAAAACTATCATTTTTTAGTTTTTTACAAAGGGCTTGTATGGGGCTTGTCTATTTGAGACTTGTATGTAGCATTACTCACAAATATGCTTTTACCTATAAGGTGCAAGTTGTAAATACCTGCTTCTACAAAACCAGTGCTTGCACATGTAGGTATACAAGCAATATACTTCAAGCAGAGCTTCGCTTATATCAGACTCTTAGAAATTACACCTTATTGAGTTGAAGAGCCATTTTTCTAGTAAAAGAAATTCCTCAAAATTTTAGTTGTCTACAGAAATTTATCATATTATGCATCAAAATCCTCAAAGATTAGCTTATATCACGTTATGCATCTGAATGCCCATCTGGAGATGATTTCATGACATATTCTCTTTTTCTCAAACTGCCCAATTTTTTTATTTTTATTTTTTTGAATTAAATCCCCACCATCATAACCTTTGTCATTTGGCGGTAAGGTACCTTAGTGTCCCCAAGGTAAAAGGTTCAAAGAATGGCAGATAAAGAATGAAAAATATTCCAACCATTATGGTCAAAGGCATACACTGAAAATAAACAATTAAGACCCATGAGGTAGTTGCATCAAATGCTTTGCTCACTGCAGTTATTCTTGTGCTAATTTCAATTGGTAATAACAGTAACTCATCCACAGGCAAACACCAAGAGGCAGAAAATATCATCCATAAGAGTTTTGAAGGCAGCTTAGAGCTTGATACTGTGGCATACAATACTTTTATCAAGGCCATGCTAGTAGCAGGTTGATATAAAGCATTTCAGCCATTTATTGAGGCTAGTATATGAATGCATACAATAACCCATAAACTTCCTCTTGCAGGTAAGTTACATTTTGCTTCCAGCATCTATGATCGCATGCTCTCTTTGGGAATTTCTCCGTCAATTCAGACATATAACACCATGATCAGGTAAGGGTTTAATGTTATTTTGTTCTATTTGAAGTCAAGTTACTCAAAGAATCATGTTCACATCCTGGTGACGATTTGTTCTTCATGCTGGTTACTTGTGTTGACAGTGTGTATGGCCGGGGTCGGAAGTTGGACAAGGCTGTAGAGATGTTCAATGCCGCTCAGAGCATGGGTTTGACTCTGGATGAGAAGGCATACATGAATTTGATCAGCTATTATGGGAAGGCTGGTATGGTTTTACTTAACATCTCAGTCATTATTAGTGAAATGCATAAAAAGAAAACTTCATTTCTCTTGAATTGCAATAGTTATATTGGCTTCATTCTTGGTGAGGAAGAACATCAATAAGCAATGCGATTCCAGTTTATTTGGTAGGAAATTTAGACAAGACAGATTTATTTCCAATCATATATGGCAGATTTATTTCCCCCTCCTTTTCTCCCTATCCTCGTTTTGATCTATATGTGGTGGTATGAGGTTATAGTCTACCAAACCTCACAACTTTATTCTATTTTGTAGGTAAGAGGCATGAAGCTTCCCAGTTATTCACCAAAATGCAGGAAGAAGGGATAAAACCTGGGATGGTATGCCCACATTTTTTATATATTGTCCAGACTTACAAGATTATGATGGAAGGAAATAATAGCACATTGAATCATTGATGGTAGATAGAGGGATAAAAAAAGAGGCATATTAGTGGGAGATAATTTCGAGGGTGAGCGATGTCATAATGTCCCTTGATTCCATGAATTCAATTTACTTATTTAAAAAAAGCTTCTTGATATTGATTGAAAACATGGTTTTTGTTTTAAATTTAAAAGATGGCAACATTCAAGTTTATTTATCTATGACTCTACACCCTGTGCTGTCATTTATGATTTTTGGTTGGATACAATGCCGTTAGACACTAAAAATCTTTTTTTTTTTTAATGAGTTGTTAGACACTATAAAATGATGTCTGCATATGGTTCCGTGCCCTTTTCCTGTTTTGCACTGCCCAATTTAATTGATTAGTGGGACACTACAGTTCATAATATATTGTAGATTGTAAATCGTTGCCATCACATTATATTTGTGAGAAGATTAGACGTGCACAATAAAGTGTTTGATTCTTTTCTTTTCCCGGAAAATGCAGGTAAGCTACAATATTATGAGCAATGTATATGCTGCTGCAGGACTTTATCATGAAGTAGATGAACTTTTTCAAGCCATGCAGAGAGATGGTTGCTCACCCGACTCCTTTACCTACCTTTCCCTTGTTCGGGGTTACACTAAGGGTTTGAAATACACAGAAGCCGAGGAAACTATTGATTCTATGCAGAAAAGAGGCATTCCCCCTTCTTGTGCACATTTTAACCTCTTGCTCTCTGCTCTTGCAAAAGCAGGCCTGATCTCGGAAGCTGAAAGGGTTTACAAAAAGCTTCTCACAGCTGGTTTATATCCTGACCTTGCATGCAATCGGACCATGCTCAGAGGTTACATGGACTATGGATATGTGGAAGAAGGCATCAAGTTTTTCGAACGCATATTTGGGTCTGTGGAAGCTGACAGGTTTATTATGAGTGCAGCTGTGCTCTTCTACAAGTCTGCAGGAAGAGATCTCAAAGCTGAAGGTGTATTAAATTCCATGAACAGTTTAGGAATCCCGATCCTTAATGACCTTGAAGTTGGATTAAAGCTGAAAACCTCCTAGCACAATACTAACTATTTGGTAATGGAATGTGGCTTGTTACAAAGAAATGCCCTGAATGGTGCCATTGGTTCAGGTAGTTTATTGCTAATAGTCCCTGCCGTGATGGAAAAGCAAAGAGGTCCTCGTCTATCAAGACTCATTTGAGAGGATGCCAACTTTGACCTAAGGGTCTGTGCAGCAAATGTAATATGGTTGCATGCTTTACAACTGTTGCATTGCTAATCCTGCTTTGATCAAGTGGCCTAGAGCTTGTCTGTTGTTCGGACCCTTAAAAAGTGGTGGCTTGAAGACACCCTTTGACGATGGAATGTGAAGATCAATGACTGGGGAAACTTGGCGATCTTGCTGGGAGGCCATCGTCACACCGGGATTTCGTGTTGATAACATTGAATGAATTTGAGTTTGACATTAGATGATCTGCTTTACTTAAGTGTCCATATTGTGATAGGTTAATTAAAATGTGGCGTGATTCCTACTGGCAGTTTTGTGACGGTGGATTGATTTGACATACAGATTTCTCCTCTGAAAGCGCCCCTGCTGATTGCTGTGCCGGAGGAGAGCGAAGCTTTGGTTTCTTCCCTTTTTCCTTTGTTTTTCCTCTTGTTTTGCAGGATTTTGCAAGTCAGTGCCAGCCTTCTTTCCCACTGCCTTATCATCCGACTGCCTGCCAGCGCCAGCCCTTCCACCTAAAGTCTCCACCATGACCTGATCCCACTGGCATGTGGGAGTCGCGTTCCACTCTCCACAGTTTGCAATCTGACTCCATTCTAGATGTTGCCGCCAACACTGATTTTGCAAAACTGCGTTAATTATTTTTTTTTTACGTCGAGAGCAGTTGCATGAGCAAGAGCCGATTGATACAGTAATTGAATGGAAAGCTTGATTTATTGAGATATATCATCATCTGGACATTCTTCTCTTTTCCCACAAATCTTCCAAAATGTATCAATTTAATCCATTCTCCAAGACGTTATTTGATTGGAACTTTGATGTGATTTTTTAACAATTAGGGAGCTAAGTTATAGTAATTCTATCTGTGCGAGGAAGTGAACTAATAGCGTAGACGGAGTTCATAAGCTAACTGTGTGATGAAGTATTGGAGCGGAAGAAGCAGATGAAATTGATACTAGTTTTCATCCCATTTTAATTACGTACTCTTTTTTATCTCAAAAAAAAAAAATGTGCTACGTTTCAAACAGTTACCTAAAGATAATTTTAAAGTATTTTTTTTTAATTTTTATAATGGCTAAGCATTTTTATAAAAGAAAATCACATTTTTTAAAAGTTTCTTAGGTTAAAACATCAGATAATTTCAGGCCGGTCCGGACGGGTGTGAAATTGCATTTTACACCAACAAATCAAAAGCGGCCACATAGAGAATGCAACTTTAGATAGTCTAAACTTGCACACAGATAATTTATTTTTCCAGATATTTCCATTTGTCGCTTTTTTCCACCCTTCGTCGCGCTCTCTCTCCCTCTATAAATTCATTTCAGCCCCAAATCATGACCTACATCTAAGAACCTTGCATAACTAGTCTTTGTAATATGGAAAAAGAGGTTACGCTCAAAGAAGAACATAAAAGGAATGAAGGGCAACATATTGCAACGCAACAGTTCACCGCCAAACCATATATAATGGCATTAGCATATTACTTTGAAGACGTTTTTCATTATTTAAAAATAAAAAAGCATAATCAAAGAATTTCAGAACTTCAACATCGGACCCATGATTTTAGCTTAATTATTGTACACAATCATTTTTCTCCCTAGGCAAGATTGCTTCTGAGATGGCTTCCTTTGCTTGCTTTTGAGGCAAGATTGTCTCTGTTTTTCTCCCAAGGCAACGTCGAAATCCAGTTTATGATATTTCTAAAAATGGCTTTATTCATAACCCTAGGGAACGGGTGTTACACATATTCACGATGGATGCAGTGAAAAAAACAAACAAACAAACAAATACGCAGAAATGGTAATAGATTCAAAATAATTCACACAGGCCTATATCAACTTATCCCATAATCGTTCAGTAATAGCTTTACCTTTCTTCAAGACCGAAGCCTCCCTCAAGCATTCCTTAACTGAGTCTGGTTTTGTAGAAGAGGCTATACAATCATGATTCCGTTTCAGCTCCTCAAGAACTTGGGAAAGCTTTGCAATATCTCTCTCAACTTTGTCTGCTTGTTTTCCAATATAAAGACCGAAGAAGGCATGTGCAACTCTCTTCAGATGATCAACGAGAGGTTTTATTTCAAATCCTGCATCTTGGCAAGTTCTCAAGCTTGTCCACCAGACGAGAAGCAAATCTTTGGTGATATCTACAACCTTGGTGTTTCTCATGCTGTATATGCAACCACATAACATGTTAAGAAAAAATAGTTTTACATTTGGACTTAGAGTGGATGCAGAGCTAATATCACCGTGTTTGGAAAGCAAGATCCTCAGGATAGGTGCAAAAGTCCAAGCAGCCTTGTGGTGTTCTCCAACATTAACAACCTCTTCTTCAAAAGTCCAAGCAGTCTTGTGGTGTTCTCCAACATTAACAACCTCTTCTTCAAGAGCAAAGTAGTCATTGTGAGATTTTGCATCCAAACTCCTAAAACGAACCTCAGTTCCTCCGTCCCTTAATTCTACAGAAATCTCTGTGCCCCGATCAAGAAACTTTATAAATTGTGTGTAACCCTTGTCAGAAAACCGTAGAATATTATCTTCCCCAGGGTCATCAAAGAATATCTCTTCAGCATTAACTGTTTGTCTAATCTCTCTAGGCTCTAGAACCCTTCTCAATTCCTTACTCTCATCTTCATTCAAGGATTTTAAAATTTTAGACAACCTTAAAGTCGGCTCACTTCGTTCTTCTTCGTTTTGCAACATCTGATCTTTTATTGTATTTTTGGGCACCATAATCAACTTTCCAAGCTGCCCAAAAGGATCCCTTAACTCTACATGATCTCCCTTTAGCAGTGACATTACCAAATAGCCAATAAACGTAAAGCAATATCAAAATATATATATATATCAGTTGTCCTTAATTGGGTTCTTGAATGAAATGAAAGGTTTTTAATTAGAAGATCAAAGCTTTCACTTTCAAATTTTGAAAAATTGGAATTTATATCTAACTTACCTCAGATTTGACGCACCCAATTTCAGCAACAAAATTGCAATCTGTACATTGATAACTCGGCAATAGTTGGTCTCTCTGTTTCTCACAAACATCACAATAAAATTCATCGTCCATCTCATCTTCATGTTCAGCAAGAGCAGTTGTAAGAACGAGTGGATCTTCGTGGCATTTATGGGTAATGCAATTTGGCAATGGACCACAAGTATAATGGAGATTCCAATGACAGTAGAGACAGCTGAAGATAGATGATTCACAACTTTTATCGCAAGCATTGCACTTGAGTACTCGATCATCCGTTCTCTCCCTAAAATGTAGAAGGCGACTGTGGGCCTCGTAGTTTATGGCAGGCACTCTTACTCCACCACAAATAATGTCCAAGAAAAAACTACATTTGTCAGGCGAAGGAAAGGGTATCCTTGTGACAGGCATTGCATTTTCCACGAGGACCTTTTTGCTCGAGAAGGAAGAGAGGGTGAGACAAATGAAGGGGATGGTAGATCTTTAGCGGCAACTCAATGCATGATTCGTCTATGTAAATATCACGGCAGGTAGATCTACCACAAGAATAGGTTGCACTACTACAGTTGCAGCCTTTCCCACATACAAAGCAATTAACTTGGCCTTCGTTCTTTTCCTCATAAAGTGACGATGGATGTCCATGGAAAATAGGGTGATGCTTTCTTTGACTACTTGATCCAGTTGCCAAGCTGGCCGGCAATAGAGTGCAATCAATATCCATCACGAAAAGGCACCGAAGACAACCATAGTAGAAGGCTTCATATGGACACGTTTGGTGACAAGCTCTGCATGATGGAGAAAAGTTGGATGTCTGCCAAGCAATTCGTTGAACGACTTTTGGTTCAATGTACAAGGTGAGAAGACAGGAATGGTAGAAATGTTGGATTTCTCGTGGCAATTTTAGCTCAGCACATGATGGATCGAGAAAGAAGGCGCATGGTAAGCAACCGTAGGCATTATCGGCGCAGTACTTTCCACATAGACGACATTTAATTCGATCTCCAGGTATGTTAATGTAGGGTATCAACGGATGCTCGTGGCTAAAATATTTTGTAGAACTTTGAAGTTCCTTATCCGGCACCGTTTTAATATTGCTAGGCGTAGCCGGGCTGACATCAATGCATTCAGGATCAAGGTTGAAATCACACTTGTTACAGTGAAAGATGATCCTAGTACCCCTCGTAGCTCGCCGGCCACAAACATTACAGCAAACCATTGTATCCTGGCAAAATATACAGGCAGAGACACCATTTATATATATATATGGAACTTAAGGGATTAATATATTGCAATCATCATGTGTTGTTCAATAAACATACAAATTTCAATCACAAAAATAAGATCAAAGGAAAAGAAGAAAGGATGCATGGGATAGGGACCTGAGTAAACGTAATCACGCCCCGCATTCTGGGACTGGGATGAACCACATATCCTGTAGGATGTTAAATAATTTGTGACACATTGGCTAAGTAATTTAATCAGGTTGCTATCGTAACAACAAAATGCCATAACCATGAATATATATTATTTATAGTAAAAAACCCCAAATTAAGAAAATTTATTAACACATATACATCAATAATATAATCACCCCCTAGTGTAACGATAGTACGTACCGATGAGAAGGCAAGGATGACACAAGGGTTGGACTTCTTTCTCTTTCTGGACTAGATGACAGCGCGGATGGATATAGTAACGACATCGTAAGCAACCGTAGACCTTAACTGTTTTATCGCAAAAACTTTCACATTCGCCGCAAAAAGCATACTCATTCTGAGGAATCTTCACTAAGAATTGCAGTGGATGCGGGTGGATTAGCTTGTCCCCACCCACAGTAACTCGTTCTTCAGTCTCCAAGCCTGCAATCTGCATCTCTCTCTCTCTCTCACTTTGATCTCTGTGATCAAGAGCTCGTTGGCCTCCAGGTGATGTCCCTCAATCCATGCACATTATTTTTATAGTGGAAACTTTACACTCAATTTCCGACTAAATATAATTATATATGAGAAAAAGATATTTGTAACTGTGAATTATCATTATATATATACTATTTTAGTGCTTCTTCTGTTTTGCTCTTCATTTAAGCAAAAGACATAATCATAGAAACTTTCATTTTAAAAAAATAAAATAAAATAACTTATTCTAGATAATTTATTATTAGAGATGGCTAGCAAGGCCCCGCACCCCTCTACCTAGCCCCCTGCGGATGAAATCAACCGGTTTTTCCTTTAAATCGTCAATTTAAGGTGTTTTTTAATTTTATTTTTGTGGAAATATGTAACTTATACTTTTTAGAGATGATTTTGATTCTATTGGGGCCAGATTTTTAGCAATAGTATTCTTATTTGTGTACATACTTTATTTTTATGCAATAATTGTAATTTTGCATTTTACATTTTTGGACAAAAAGCTCATAATCTTGAATTTCCATAACTATTTGAGTATGGCTCGTGAGATTAAGAATCTTCCTTCAGATTTTATTAATAAACTCTACTTTCAAAGTTTTCTTTCTATATATTTTGCATTTTCTCTCAATTTCAATACCTAACTTCTGTTGATTAACTAGCCGTCGTCGGAATATTTCTAGCTAATTTTGTCTCGCGTCACCATCTCTTATCAAATAATACTTAATTCTTCTGATTCTTTTATCTTATGGCAGTACTGTTGGTGGATTCATACGGCCTGCAGCAAGATATATATAATAATATTTATCCTTGAAAAATATAGGGAAAAAAAATAAATTCGTGGCTTCGTTCCTATAAAAGGAATAAAAAAGGAAAAAAAAAATGAAAATATAATATTGATGCTACACATTGAGTGCATTGCACGTTATGACAATTTCCTTAATTTATCGATTTCGTCTGCCAGTTAATATTCCTTTAATTTATAGTACTTTATACGTTCCTCTTTTCTCACGCAAAAGAAAATGTTGAAAATCTTTTTTTTTTTAATATTTTAAATCGAATATCTGCTGAATAATTTATATTATCTGTTTTTCTTTTCTCCTTTTCATTTTGCTTTGTCTCCTCTTTGTTCTCTCCTTGGATCAAGGATGGCATCTTGCAATTCTTGAGAACTCGGGGTTAAGGAGAATCATTTATAATTTATAGAAATTGCTTAAGAATTATTTTTATTTTCAAAACATTCATACAGTAATATAAATATTATATATATATATATATATATTAGACTTTATACACCGTGATTTTCTTGATTCCTTGCTTGTAGGGGGGAGTATCGACCGGACCGGCCGTTTCGGTCCGGACCGAACTGGATCGGGAGAAGGTCCGGTCGGTCTCGGTCCTATATTTCCTGGACCAAGGGGTTTTTTAGTCCGGACCGGACTAGACTGAATCGAACCGAATAAATATTATATATTATTAATATATTTTATTACTTATATAATATTTATAATTTTTATCTAACCTAATAGGCTAATATTTATCATACTAATTATTAATATTTATAATTTTATACTAATACTAATATAATAATATTTATACTAACTTACTAAGACTAAGACTAAATCACTAACCATCTAAATTAATAAATCACTACTAGTTATTACATGATATTTACATCTAGTTATTAGTTATAAACTTATAGTAAATAAGTTAATAAATATTACTAATTTACTATATATTAATAGACTAATAGTATTAGTATTAGTGTATTACTAATATATAATATATATATATATAATAGTATACTATTAGTTATATATGTGTGAAATTAATATCTTTAAGTTATTATCTATTAGTACTAGTGTTATTACATATTATTAGTTACTAGTTATTACATCTAGACTATCTAGTTATTAGACTATAGTAAATAAGTTAATAAATATTACTAATTTACTATATATTAATAGACTAGTAGTATTAGTATAATAGTATTAGTGTATTACTAATATATATATAATAGTATACTATTAGTTATATATATATATATATATTAAATTAATATCACAATATAATTACATAAATATTAAATATATTCCCTTGGATATAAAAAAAATAAAAAAATAGTCAATTGATATACTCTAAGTCTAACTCTCTAAGTTAGTAATAATTAATAAACTAACAATTAACTAGTGGTATTTTAGTGATTTAATTAAATAATACACATTAAATAGTTTACTTAGTTTTATTTTTACTAACTTATTAATTTTTTTTTATTGTTTAGAATTAGAATTTAGAAGTGAAAATTTAAAACGACGACGTTATTAACTTATTAGAAACTGGGTGCGTGTTTCATGCAACCCATATATATTTTTTTCAAAATTCTAATACTGAAATTAAGCCGTCTGGGGTTATTTTAACGGCGTTGTTTTAGTATTAGATTTTGGTTTCCCCACCCTCCCCCCCGATTCCCTCCCCTCCCTCTTTACTTCGCTCTCTCTCTCAACTCTCATCTCAAACTCTCTGAAATTCGAAAAACCCTAGCCCCGTGTCGTGCGTATCCTCTCCAAGCTGTAACCCATTGTCGTGCCGTTGCCCCTCCGTCGCATCCCAACTGTTGCCCCATAGTCACCTACGACTCTAAAAGCCCATTCTTTACAAATTTGCAATACGAGGTGCCTCTCTCTCTCTCTCTCTATTATATAATTTTTATATCTTAGCTATTAGTTATTATTTTTGTTAATTTGCTTGATAGTTGTGGATATTAGGCTTGTTTGTGTACTGGATAGTTGTGGATTTTAGAGCATTAGCATTGGCTTCATCAAAAGCCAAGTCAAATGCATAAAATGATGAATATGTGTAAATCAAAGCTGCATTGGATTAGTCAAACGAAATAATGGGGAGTTTTGAGCTATAGTGAATCTACGGTTTCCTTCAAATTTGAAGGGTTACTATACACTCATCAATCAATTATTTTACTACATTTTAATTCCCAACTGCTGTACTTTATGACTTGAGACTGAATTAGTGTCTTTGTTATTCATTGGATTTATCACTTGTGGCTGAATTTATTAACTTAACATTCTGGATAGGTTCTCAACATTAAAACAATAAAAAGAAAATTATAAATATTGTTGAGGGAAAAATGAGTTGATTGGCATATTCTTGTGAAAACATGTGTAAAATAGTGTTGTAACAAGTGTTAAAGCGAAAAGGCTTGAAGTGTGCTCATTATTGGTCAAAACAGATAGCTTCGCTCGACCCTCGCTTAACATGGCGCTCGAGCGAACTCAGTCAGAGTTGAATGCTCGACACTCACTTGACATGCCGCTTGAGTGAACTCAGACAGAATTAAACGCTCGATACTTACTCGACACTGAGCTTGAGCGAACTCAAGCAAATTGGAACGCTCGATACTCGCTCGACACTGAGCTCAAGCGAACTCAGACAGAATGTGTCGGTCAACCTTTGCCCGACACTTCGCGAGAGCCACTGCTTTTTCAAATATAAAATTAAATTATTAATGTACATACAGGTAGTTTAATTGCAAAAAATGAAAAAAAATTTATATTATTATTAAAAAAATAATATTATATTATTATTTTGATGAATCCAATGACTAATCCAATGTAGGATTATGGATAGGAAGGTTTTAGATTTATGAAAAACTTGTACTTTTCATCAAATTTTGAAGATGACTTTGATGAAGCCAATGTGGATGCTCTTAGGATTGTTTGTGTGCTGGATAGTGGTGGATATTAGGGTTGTTTCAAGACTACGGACCTCCAATTGTTCTATAGAAACTTATTACACTAATTGTTGGTTGTTTATTTTTCTAAATGGATTCTTCAACTTCAACCAATGATGTGCAAGAGTCAATACAAAGTCTAAATATGCCTACACCTCCACCCCCATCCAATGTAAGTGATAAATCTAACATTATGCTGGGTCACAACGTGATAGAGTTAGGTCAATGGTTTGGGATCACTTTATAAGAATACCAAAAGGTGATCTCACTAAACCTAGGGCTGCATGTAATTATTGTGGTTCTTTGTATGCATGTGATACAAAGATCAATGGTACAAAGTCTATGAAGCATCACATTCAGAAGCAATGTA
Source organism: Carya cathayensis (assembly GCA_011037825.1). Lineage (NCBI taxonomy): Eukaryota > Viridiplantae > Streptophyta > Magnoliopsida > Fagales > Juglandaceae > Carya > Carya cathayensis. The sequence goes on from QGSO01000482.1 coordinate 94,473, forward strand.
AAAAAGGTCCGTTTAAGAATATAGATAAGTCCCAGACGACTCTAGGTTGGAAAATGGAGGGAGGTAGTGGTGGTGGTGGACTTGTGCCCATTTCATTTAGTGTTGAGGCTTGCCGACAAGTCTTAGCAGAGATGATTATTGTTAATGAGTTGCTATTTAGGTTTGTTGAAAGGAAGGGTTTTAGAAAGTTTATACTTGTGGTTTGCTCTAAGTGGGTAAGGATTCCATCCCGTTGGACGATTGCGAATGATTGTTTTAATTTGTTTAGGAGAGAAAAAAATAAATTAAGAAGTGCTCTTCGAGGGCAAAGAATTTCCCTTATACGGATACATGGACATCCGTGCAAAACCTTAATTATATGTGTCTAACAGCACATTTTATTGATGATGATTGGAGGCTACATAAGAGGATTCTTTCCTTTTCTTTGGTTGAAAATCACAAGAGTGATACACTTAGTAAAGGTATAGAGTTGTGTTTGCATGATTGGGGGCGACCGAAAATACTTGCAATCACTCTTGATAATGCAAGTTCTAATAATGGGGTCATTTCTTATTTGAAAAAAAAAATCAAGTATAGGAGGGATACAGTCTTGGAACATGAATTTTTGCATGTTCGATGTTGTGCCCATATTTTGAATTTAATTGTACGTGAGAGATTGAAAGAATATGAGGAGTCTATTGCGAAGGTGATGGGTGTTGTAAAGTATGTTAAATCCTTCCCTCAAAGGTGGAGTACATTTAAGAAATGTGTGGGGTTGGAAGAGATTCAATGCAAAAGTTATGTTTGCCTAGATGTACCGACTAAGTGGAACTCCACCTATCTTATGTTGGAGAGGGCTATGAAATTTAGAAAAACTTTTGATCGGTTGGAGGAAGAAGATATGTGCTTTTTAAATAGTATTGGAGATGATGATGATGACGATAATGAATGTGATGTGGTGACTAGGAGAAAGTCAAAGAAGTTAGGGACTCCCAATGCATCCAATTGGGATAAGGTACAGTTGTTTGAGAAGTTTTTTGCATTATTTCATGATGCAACTTTACGCTTTTCGGGGGTGAGTATGTAACTTGCAATACCTTTTTTACGGAGTTGGTTACTATTAAAAATGCCATTAACATAGAGTGTGAAGAAGGAAATCCCGTGGTGGGATTAATGGCCACAAATATGAAGAGAAAGTTTGAAAAGTATTGGGAGAATATGGATAATCAGAATATGTTGTTGTACGTTGGGATTGTTCTTGATCCTTGTTACAAGATGCGATATCTTGACTTTGGGTTGAGAAAAATGTATGCATATGATCAATCAAAAATCATTGATTTGAGTTGGAATGTGAAAAATACATTTATACGCATGTATGAGGCATACATCCAAAATGAAGAAGGGAGTTCTATAAAATTAAATTATTAATGTACATATAGTTAGTTTAATTGTACAAAATGAAAAAAAATTTATATTATTATTAAAAAAATAATATTATATTATTATTTTGATGAATCCAATGTAGGATTATGGATAGGAAGGTTTTAGATTTATGGAAAACTTGTACTTTTCATCAAATTTTGAAGATGGCTTTGATGAAGCCAATGTGGATGTTTATATAAGATGTAAACTATTAGCGTTTAGTGATTCTTTTGGGTTAATCTTGTTTGTTCTTACTCATATAGTGATAAATAAAGGTGCATCCTTAGCAAAGTACTTTTCTTTGGTTGGAGATGTCCTAATGAACGGCATGGGAGGACCATTATTGTATATCATGTTTTTCCAAGCTACCAATATATTTTGTTCCAAAGGGTTCACGATGTCCATCATTTAGAGTTGTATATCTGGTTATGTTGTTATTTGAAAGAATATTACGAATAGAAATTTAAGTTGTTGTATTTGCATGACTTTATTTCATTATTCCTAATTATTTATTTCAATTAAATACACGGGGCAGAAAATTTGGCTAGTTTATATTATGAGCAAGGCAACCTAGAAATGGCGATTTTCCATTATAAGTGAGCCATTTCTCTTGATTCAGAATTCTTGGAGGCATACAATAACTTGGTTTGTCATCTTGTTTCTTTCCTTATGCTGGTTCATTCGCAGGGAACTTTTGTACTTCCAAATTTCTCTCTTAATTACGATTTTTTTTTTGGTTATTTAAAGGGCAATGCTTTGAAGGATTATGGAAGAGTTGAAGAAGCAATTCAGTGCAACCATGTAGGTTCATGCTATCAATCCTTTCTGCTTCTCTTTTTGCTAGTTGCATTTCATGCCTACCCTAGTTTGATTTCTCACCATACTTCTATTGTTTTATGAAGCAATGTCTTGCCCTACAAGTTAACCATCCACAAGCGCTCACTAACCTTGGGAACATATACATGGAATGGTATCCTTCGCATATATGTTATTGAATTCTGATTATGAATTTCAAGTTTGTAGTAGTTATTTGTGAGACGTGGCAAGCATGTAAATTGTAACAGCCCGCTAAAATTATCAGTTTTGGATTATTTCCCGACAGCAATCACATCTCTCTTGTCTTTACCCTCATCTGGAATCACGCGTATAGATTATCTTTTCCGTAAATCACGTAATTTGTTCTTCACCGACAGCTGTAAAATCATGAACAGTTCTATCCTAAGCGTTGTACCTCGATGGCGTTTTTCCGGATCTTATCCATCGAATTTCAAAGTATTAAATAAGCTTGTTTTTAAAGTAGCACAATTATAATAATTTAATGAGTTCTGAAAATATTATAATTGTGGATATTTATTTAGATTAAATATTTTAATTGTTTTAAGATATTAAGAGGTTTAATTTTACGTTGAAAATTCTTATTTAAATTTAAGTGTTTTATGCACTTTGATTAATTAACGGTACTTTATCATTTTTATATAATGATGAAGAAATATTATTTTTATAAATTTTAGTTTATAAAATAATATTCTACCTTAATTCATCATAGTGTTTTATTTAAAGTGTTTTATTTAAAATAAGACATTTAAGCGTTTTTAATCAGTGTTTTAACTCACTGTTGGTTTATTTGAGGATCCCGAAATGTAGAATTGAAGCGATATACTCTGGCCCTACCTTTTTTCTCTTCACTTTTTCTCTTTTTCTTTTTATTTTCTTTTTTTCTCTCCCTTTCTCTCTCTTTGGCCGACGGATGCGTGAACTCTCCACCATTGCCGTTCGGGTTTGAGCTCCAGCCGGCGCCACCTCCGGCCGCCGGACCCCACCTCCCACTCCGGCCTCTCCCCCTCCCTCCGGCGAGTCCAACCACGCCGGTGGTGTACTAAACCGGCCTCTCCTTCTCTCTCTCTTACCGTTCTCTTCCTTCTTGTCTCATTACCGTCGCCGCCCCTTTGACCGCCCGTTTCTCCGCCGTCCGGTGGAGGTGTCGTACACCGTCCCCGCCATTCTCTTCCTCTCTCACCAAAGTTCATCCCCTCCAATTTTCAGAGCCATCGGACCAGCCGTTAGTCTCCGAGAGCCGCCGGAAGTTGCTGCCCCTGCCCTGTTTTCTCCCCTGTTGCCGATTTCTTTCTCCGCCCAGAACCGCCGCTCGCCGGCGGCGTGGACTACACCACCCACCCAGATTTCTTCCCCTCTCACCGGTGAACATCCCCTCCAAGTTTCACCTCCATCCGAGCCACCGTTAGCCGCCACTCTCGCCTCCAAACAAATGGGTTTTTAAGGTTTTTCACCATTTTGGACCACCATACACGGCCAAATCAGCCACCAAGCACCACCATTGGACTCACCTCATCAAGGGCTTCCTCCCCATGTCTTTCTTTTTCCCAAACTCTCACTTTTTTCATATGGGTTTCTCAAAACACCCGTTCGGTTGCACCACCGTGCGCCGCCGTACACGGCCACCCGTGGTGTTTCACCACCACCATCTTGTTCCTCTCATCCTCATGAACCTCTCCAAGAAATTTCATGGCCAACGGAGCTTCGTAGAGCTCACACTCTCCCTCACTCTCCAAGGCCAAAAATGGTTTCAAACGGCCGATCCGCCGCCGTTAGCCACCGTCCGACCACCACCTCACCACCACAGCTCCACCACATGTTCCTTTACCTTTCCCTAGCTTTCCATGAAGTTCTATGGCTTTTCGCTACCTCGCGTCTCCTCCGCTCACCGTTCGGAGTTACTATTCACGGCGTGGTGGACAGACACCGTACCGCCACGTACGCTCCTCCTACGCATGTTCGTGACGAACAACGAGCGACGCACGGGTTATCCCGTCGATGGTATAACCTTCTATCTCTAGTTATTTTACGTTTAAAATAGTTAGTTGGTTGGTTTGTGAATTGTGTAGTTGTATTTGTGGAGTTCGTTGCGTAGTTGTGAAGGGAAGTGTGGTTGTGAAGTGTTGAGTTTGATTGTGTATTTTGTGGACTGTGCTGTGAAGTATAGGCGTGAGATGGATGCCGTAGATGTGATACGGCGGGTTGTGTGAAGAGAATACGCGTGTAGCGTACTCTGTGTAATGCAGCGACGCGCCGCGCGACGTGCGCTGTAATGATGTGTGTCGTAGAAGGAAGGGAGTACGCATGTAGTGTACTCCGTGTTGTATGGCGATGCATCGTGTGATGTGCATCGTGTTGATGAGTGTTGTAGCGAAGGAAGTACGCGTAGTGCGTACTCCGTGTCGCGTAGCGATGCACTGTGAGACGTGTATCGCAGTGATGGGTTTTGTAGTGTGGATGGAAGAGAGTTCACGTGAGTGTACTCTGTATTAAGTCGTGAAACACCGGATGGCGTGTCACGAAGGGTTGGATGGCGTAACAGAGAAGTGTAGAGCATGGTGTAGTGTTGGGAAACTGTATGACAGTGTCCCGAAGCAGTGGTGTTATGGATTATAGTCTGGGGTGACTGGTGTCATCTTGTGGTTGACTATGGCTAAGAGTATATGGATTGAGAAAGGAATTGTTTGTTGGTTATTATTGATAATTTTAATGAACTTGTTTTAGTGCAAAGGCTTTATGAAGTCAAATTATCTCTTCTGGGTATAGTGAAACCTCAAGTTGCCGTGGTGTTGCAAGTGCTCATAATATGACAATTGAGTTCAGAAGTGAAAATCTTAAGGACTTGAGTGTTCCTCTTCCAGCTGTTGTGCAGTTCCTCGTGTTTCGCACTCTATTCTCATAGAACGCGACGATCGAGGTAAGTTAGCCTCTAACTTACTATCAGTTTATTGTGTATGTGTGATGGGTAAGAGAACTATAATTTATGTATGTATGTTCTCGTATATGCCATGTCATGCTATGTCATTACATGTTTATCTGCTATGTATGATTTAATCTCTCATGAATAATTATCTGTTACATAATCTTTTCTGTCATACAATATTGTATGTTATAAGTATGCCATGTTAAGTATGCCATAAGATACATGTATGCCATTAAATGTTTATGATTAAATCATATTGTGCCATTTACAAGCATACGCCATGTTAGAAAAGTATATGATATTAAATAATATCTCATGCATTAAGAAAGATAAGACATGTTATGTTACGTATAATACGTGGGGCCACAACAACTGTGGAGTACGTATTATATTTTATGTTACGTGTAATGCGTGGGTCCACAACAACTGTGGAGTACGTATTATATTTTATGTTACGTATAATGCGTGGGGCCACAACAACTGTGGAGTACGTATTATATTTTATGTTACTTATAATGCGTGGGGCCACAACAACTGTGGAGTACGTATTATATTTTATGTTACTTATAATGCGTGGGGCCACAACAACTGTGGAGTACGTATTATATTTTATGTTACTTATAATGCGTGGGGCCACAACAACTGTGGAGTACGTATTATATTTTATGTTACTTATAATGCGTGGGGCCACAACAACTGTGGAGTACGTATTATATTTTATGTTACTTATAATGCGTGGGGCCACAACAACTGTGGAGTACGTATTATATTTTATGTTACTTATAATGCGTGGGGCCACAACAACTGTGGAGTACGTATTATATTTTATGTTACTTATAATGCGTGGGGCCACAACAACTGTGGAGTACGTATTATATTTTATGTTACTTATAATGCGTGGGGCCACAACAACTGTGGAGTACGTATTATATTTTATGTTACTTATAATGCGTGGGGCCACAACAACTGTGGAGTACGTATTATATTTATGTTACTTATAATGCGTGGGGCCACAACAACTGTGGAGTACGTATTATATTTTATGTTACATGAAGTATGGGGCCACAACAACTGTGGAGCATACACTACATGAGACACAGCAATTGTGACATGTAGAATACGTGGGGCCACAACAACTGTGGAGTACGTATTATATTTTATGTTATGTGAATTCATGGGGCCACAACAACTGTGGAGCATGAAGTATGGGGCCACAACAACTGTGGAGCATACACTACATGAGACACAGCAATTGTGACATGTAGAATACGTGGGGCCACAACAACTGTGGAGTACGTATTATGTTTTATGTTACTTGAATACGTGGGGCCACAACAACTGTGGAGTACGTATTAATGCACGTTATTAATCAAGACAATTAAATAAGATTCCAAGTTTATGTTAAGTCAAGTTTCAGATCAAGTTCATGTTATGTTATGCTCACGTACATGTTATGTTCATGTTCATGTTATGTTCCAAGTTCATGTTCACATCATGTTATGTTCACGTTTATGATACGTTCAAGCTCACGTTCATGTTATGTTATGTTCATGTCCATGTTATGTTTCACGTTCATGTTATGTTGATTGTTCATGTTATGTTTTAAGCTTAAGTTCATGCCATGTTAAGTCAAGTTCAGTTCACGCTTAAGTTCTGGTTAAGTCATGCTATATGTCAAGTTATACTATGTTTATGTATGACTATAATTATGCATTTATGCTTTTACTGCCATGCATGCATTTTTAACCTGTGTATAAGTTTTATGTTAACTTACTGAGATTTGTAATCAAATCTCACTGTGGTAGTCCCAACTACCATTCCCCCCGAATGGTAGATCTTGTTACAGGACCCGAAGGAGAATTGGAATCTGACCAACTGAATACAGTCGACTAGGCCACGGTGCGATGTTGATGATGGTATAGTATTTAACTTAGGTTAATACTTACACTTTTGGAGTTGTATCTTAAGTATTCTTATGATCACAACCATTTTAGACTAGTGTGGTGATCACGGCTTTTTAGTATGCCTTTATGTATGAAATATGTTTCAAGTATTTGGGATATTTTTAGTTTGGTGCATAGTATTGCTAAAGAAAAAAATTATCCGCTACGAATATTGCATAATGCTAGATGCATGTTAGGAACATTGCATCTTATATGTCATGAACGGGGGCAGGTAACCTTGTGTTGCATGTCTCGACGCTTCAAATGTCCGTTCAATCCCAAGCGGAATTTGGGGGCGTCACATAAATTGTCCTAATGGATGACTTTCTGATGATATAGGAATATGCTGAGTGCTGCTGCTTCATGTTATAAGGCTACACTGTCTATAACAACAGGAGTCTATAACAACAGGACTTTCTGCTCCTTTCAATAATTTAGCAATAATATATAAACAACAGGTAGCGGCATCTCTTCTATCATCTCTTGTTTCTTATGATGCTTATGACTGTATCAAGTTATCATAGATCACTAAGTTTTTAATAATTTGGTCTGTGCAAGGAATTTTTTTTCCACTTTTAGAAAATGTACCATCTATTTATATATATAACTTGCTACGCTTTATTTCTTTAACATATACTATTCTCTCTATTAATTTAGTATAACTTTTTGATATTTTCCAGGCTCAACAATTGCATAACAATTTCAAAGAACTATTGGATAAATGTGAAGAACTACCTATGAAAGAAATGCTCCTAAAGCTAATGACAAACACAATGTGAAGAAGAAGAATTATCCAAGGAGAACTTTCATGTGCTTTGATTTGTAATTTTTTTATTATACGAATAATGACCCATTATATCATATTTATTATTAATTAATATATTATATATATTTTTTATTGTGGGATATCATATTATTGGTGTGTCCTAAATTTCGTTAATTAATGCAAAGCACCGGTAACATATTTGTAATGGTGTTTATATTAATGTCATTAATTTAAAAAATGTGTTGGCATTTACAATAAACTGCAATACAAAAAAAAAAAACTCATGGTGACTTTTAGATAAACACCTTTAATAAATTCAATTTGCCATTAACGTATTATTAGTGGCATTTAAAGAAATGTCGCTAATTTATATGATGCGCTGGCAACATAATGTGGCGGCGTTTATGTTAACGCCATTATTTTAAAAATTGGCATTGTTTAGATAAACGTCGTTAATAAATTTTCCAAAGTACTATTAGTGGCATTTAAAGAAATATCGCCACATTATATGACGAGCGGGCAGTTTACTTATGGCGGCGTTTAGATAATTGCTGCGAAATTAGGTCATTGGTGGCTTTTAGATCAACGCCATTAAATGATTCAATGTAAAGCCGCCAAGATACTATTAGTTACATTTAAATAAATGTTACTGATTTATATGATGAGTTGGCAAATTACTAGTAGCGGCATTTCTCGTAACACCGTTATTTGAAAAAGTGGCGGCGGTAGAATAAATGCCGTTAACAAATTCAATGTGCCGCCGCCAACGTACTATTAGTAGCATTTAAATAAATGCCACAAATCTAACTGATGCGTCGGTAATGTAGTAGCAGTGGCGTTTATGGTAACACCGCTAGTATATGCCAGGGGATAGCAACGATAAAGTGATGGCATTTCGAGAAACGGTGTTAATATTAAGTATTGTGGCGGAGTTTCAAAAAAGGTCACTAAATTATATGCAAACGCCACTAATGAGATTTACAAATACTGGCGTTTGCACAAACGCCGAAATAATGAAAACAACGACCGTCCATTATTGGCGGACAGTTACGCCATTAGAAAAATGCCGCGAATTAATTAGTGGCATTTTTTTGGATAGTTGTCGGCGTATAGCCAACGCCGGCAAATCTATTTCTTTTTGTAGTGAACAAATAGATCAAAATTGAAGATTACTCATTATGCAAGCTTAAGATTTTTCTACCGCCTCTCTAAGAAATTGGTATTACTATTTTTTTATTTGTGTATAGTTAACTGAATATATGAATCATAATGACTTTATATCTTAACAAATCTTTATTATAGCAAGATTCGGATGCCAATTATGATTTGATAAAATTATATGCTGCATCACATACTAATTGTAATGGAGAGTGGAGTTATCCCGATGCCCTTGAAAATTATGTAAGTATTATAATTTGTTTTAAACAAATATATTAGAATATTTATGATGATATTAACTCTTTATCTTATGTGTAGGATAAAATGGTTGCCATGCGTGCTGAATCTGCGTCAAATCAAAATTCCTCAAATAATGATGTTGAGATTTTTACACAAGTTCTGGGTCAACGTTCAGGATATTTGAGGGGTTTGGGTCGCTATGTAAAACCTTCTCCCTCTTCCTCTTCTTCTGGGTCTGCCTCTATAGTACAAGAGAATGCGAATCGAAGAATTAGTTGCAAGGTAGCATGAGTTAGAGGCTCAATTAGCGAAACAAGGAGACATGGAGACGCCCCTAAAACAACATGAAGAACAATAAGCAGAGTTCATAAGAGATATGCAACTCCAAATGTAGCAGCTTATGCAACAGTACAGGCCTCCAAACAACTGATGGTTTTTTACGTCTAGATTATGACATTATCTAATTATGTATGAACAATGCCAGTCTCATGATTATTTATTAGTTTGCACTTATTATAAAACTTTCGTAAGTATTGAACAATTTTTAATGTATGTTTTTCAAATATTATGAATGTCTATTTAGTTTTTTATTATTATGGAGTACTAATAAAATATTAGTCGTTCGAACGGTCATGTCATGTTCGAACATTAATGATTAAGCCGTCGAACGATATCAGATGATCAAAAAACGTTCAAACGCAATTTACTATCGTAGCATTTGAACATAACTTAACACCGTTCAACATCTTTTACCATTCGATATGTTCCTTTAACGTTTGAACGGAAATCTATTTTATACCATTTGTTGAACCTAAGGTTTTAAGTTTTGTGTAATTATATATTTACACATGGATTTTGATGATAACAAATGAATTCAAAGAATGAAGGAGTCTCAAGCTCAATTTGTCCACACAATGGAGTCAAGCACATCAAGGAACCAAGCATGAGCAAGAAGGAAACAAGTTCACATTAAAGTCATAGAGAAATGTTGTAAATCTCTTAAAATTCGAAATTAGGATTAAGGCTCAAAAATTAATATTTTATCATAAAGCATTAAAATACATTTTCCACATGTGCATGAATATTTTGAAAATTAAATTTGAAAATTTTGAAAGATAATTGATTGTCATCTTTCACATGTGCATGCCATGATTAAAGGTTTGAACTTTGAAAATATTAAAGATGATTGATTGTCATCTTTCACATGTGCATGTTTTATTTGAATATTTTCAAAAGTGATTGATGCTTTTCTTGACTTATGCAAAAGGAAGATGCCTTTGTTTGAATATTTTGAAAAGTAAAGTGTGCTCCTTTTGTCATATGCAAAAAGTAAAAAATTAGGTTTGAAATTTTTGAAAAGCAAAGTGTGCTCCTTTTGTCATATGCAAAAAGTAAAAAGATTAGGTTTGAAATTTTTGAAAAATGAATGATGATGTTTTTGACATGTGAATCTTTTTAAATTTGAATATGAAGTCTCATATGCCTATAAATAGATCATTTGAGAGCTTCACATTCACAACACCAAGAGCATACAACTCTCATTCAAAGCTTTCATTCTCTCTTCTCTAAGCATTGAGCCTTAACCCTTGTTCATTTTGAGAGATATAGTTTGTGCTTGTATTGTTCTTATTTCACTCATTGAGGAGTGTTTTCTGATATCCTACCCACTATCAATTCTTGTATCAGTAAAAGGGTGTATACAACCCTTGTGCGTGTAGAAAGTGTTCTATACAGGGAATCGTTGAATCACCACGTGTAAGGTGATTGCAAGTGTAGAGAGTGTTCAACACGGAGCCTTTGTAGCGGTGTTGTTTAAAGGTGTAATAGGTTTCTATCTCCACCTGAAGGAGATTGAATAGTGAATTCGGGGATCCTCAAGGGGTAGCTTGAGGCGAGGACGTAGGCAGTGGGGCTGAACCTCGTTAACATACTGAGTTTGCTTCTCTCTTACCCTTACTCTTTATATTTATTGTTATTTCGTATTTTGTTTATATTTTAAATTGTATATTTGATTTATAATTGTTATTTTTTTTAATACAACTCAATTCACCCCCCTCTTGTATTAGTCGTCTGGGCAACACCATTCGAACATTATCAAAATCTGTGATCGTTTGAACGTATTTTCGTCACCGTTCAACCGCATTTATTTCGTTCAAACGTACAGTTGCAACCATTCGAACGTCATTCTAGAATGAAATTAAACCGTGACAAAAAAATTAAACGTTCGAACGGTATCGAACGGTGAATTTCAAAATCGTTCCAAAAGATATATTTTAGAACGAAATTGTAATTTTTGTCCCAATATATCTTTTGGGACAGTGATGTAGGGACGACTTTGGGACGATTTTTTTTCATCCCAAAATATTTTCTGGGATGAAAAAACCGATTCTATTGTCGTGCACTATTAAGAAATTAATTTTTTTGTATGTGGGTCCCATATTTTATTCACATTTTTCAAAGCGATTATACTGCAGTTGTATAATTTACGGTTACAAATATCTTTTCTTAATGTTAGAGTGACTACTACATGGGCACACTAGTACAAATGAGTTTTTTTTAATCATTTTTTAAACAACCTTAACCATTAAGAAAAAATAAAAATAAAAATATAAATAAATTCACTAATAGTCACTTCCTTAACCATTAAGGAAGAAAAATAGAGTAACACTATACACTATACTACCATTTTTCTTGCATCATACTATATATGATATGGTGCATTTATCACCATTTGATGATAAATAAACATGCAATAAATGATCATTTACCTGTTTGGTTATACAGATGAGATGAGATGTTTTAAATAGTAATGAATAAAATATTATTATAATATAATTTTTTAATATTAATTTTGTATTGGGATTTGAAAAAGTTAAATTGTTTATTATATTTTGTATGATAATTGAAAAAGTTGTAATGATGAGTTGAGATGAGATATTTTGGATTTTGGTAACCAATCGGGTGGTAAATATATCACATCTTAATTAGTAGGATGCAAATAGGATGATAGTATGATTTATAGAATTTTTTATAATTATGTGCGAGGCGGTACTAGCCTGATAAATGCATGGGTAGCGACCAGCGAGCGAGGCAAAGGGACGTCTCTAATCATTCCTAACATGCAATTAACCAACCCTAAATTGCCCTGGTCGACCCATGCACTAGAAAGTAGCTGCTTGTAGCTGTAGTAGCTTAACAAATAATTAATTTTCTAACATATACCTGAAGTGCTAGAAAATTCATGAAGTGTTAATTACTTACTAATATTACAAGAGAAATAATGTAATTACTACGCTTTATGAAAGAAAAGAAAAGGAAATAGAAATATTAATTGGCCGAACCAACAAAGGCACGTACGTACGTGCATGCATGTTTTGGGTTGGAGTTGCATACTGGCATTAAACAACCACTTTTGAGTACCACTAGTGTGCTTTTTATATTATTCAATTTTAAATTTATATATGATAGCCACCTGATGATCACACACACACACACGTGTATATATATATATATATATAGCTGGACTTGACGTTCCAAAGCAACTCATTCGATATTCCAAAAGAAAAACAGCTACAGTAAAGAGAATTCGAAGCATGGCCTCCAGAGATCAAAATTCAAGTGACTGATCTACTATTGTTTGAAGATCTGCAAATTACAAACCTACCATTTGGCACTATGCATGATTATATCCAGTCATTGAAAAGTGAATATGTGGTACATTTTGCTGTTTATTATATATTGTTTATTACTAGTCTTAGAATTTATTGTATATATACTTTTGGATTATCGGTAATAAGCTGATAAGAAAATTGGATTCATAGGGAGTTTCATACACCAGAAAACTTGCTGAGCTGAAGGTAGAAGTATGTAAGAGTTTTATTTAAACTCTATGTCCCACAAACCCATCTTAATAGAGTTTGAAATAGCTCAAACTTATCAGATAAATGATGAGTGATAACGGGATTAGAAAACTCCTAAAAGATAAGATTAAAATTCTGTATTTCTAATTATAGTCAGATACAAACTCTGAGATTTCTTGATGGTCATAAATCTATAAATAGCACTGAAGGGTTAAAGGGTTCTCACCTACAACATTATTGTGCCTCTAGCTATCGGAAGACACTTGGAGGTAAAGTTGTTAGGGTGATCCTTTTCCCATAGTTAGGTCAGATTCTCTATCAAACAGATAGAGAAAAGTACGTATTTATTTATTATTATTTTATTATTGTGGATCATAGAAAATTAAAGATCTAATTATTAATGTTCATGTTAAAATATTTAACATGTGGTATCAGAGCATAAGGTTTTAGGTTTTTTATGATCTCAGTAAAATATCAGTGAATATATGTTTACGTGTATATGTGTTTTTATCATGATTCCGAAAGACTGAAAATATTCTCCTTTGATCTGACAAACAAATTATGATAATGTTTTAAAACATTCCCTTTGTGCTTGTTTTCACGAGGACCAACAAAGTGACATCATGTATATATATATATATATATTTTCACTTGCCTCTGTTGTGGGCAATTGTTGTAAATTTTTTTTTTTGCACTATATTGCGATGGGAGAAAGAGGAATGTTGAGGGGTTCTGTGTAAAGAGCCTTCTAACAGTGAGCCGTTGGGTAGCTGCTGGGTGTGGAATGCGGCACTGTGTATCTATGAGGAAGAAGAACAAGTAGATGCTTAGGTTTTATTAAGTCTTGAGATGTAAAGGACGTGGGCTGTTAATTGGGCTGGATCATTGGCTCTGGCCCAACCTGAGAGAAAGAGTAAAATGGGCCACTGTAGTGGCCTAGCCCAATTTAAAAAAGAAAAAAAGAAACTGAGGTGAAGGATGCGGCTATGTGTGTTGATGGAAATGGAAAAGAAAATATGATGCGTTTGTGCGTGTCTTGAGGGAAAAAGAAAAGAAAAACCCCTAGGGTTTTCTTCTAAAAGGCTAAGAGTACTGTGGGCTTTGGCCCAGTCCATCCTATTAAAACTAATTTCTCAGGTTATTAGAGTTTAATTTGTAAACTGTTTGGGTTGTGGGCCACGTTCTGGGCTCTGGCCCAGCCCAAAGAATAAAGCTTACTAGTGGCCCAGCTCGAAAAATAAAATATATATATTATTAATAAAATTTTATACATGTTATTATTGTTAAATAAATGTATTAAATTTTATTTTATTTTCTATACATGTTATTATTGTTATCTACATGTATGAAAATGTTATTAAATTTATATACATTTTATTATTGTTATCTACATGTATGAAAATTTTATTAAATTTATATGCATGTTATTATTGATTAATACATCTATTAAATGTCATATGCATGTTATTATTTGCATGCATTAAATCTTATATACATGTTATTATTATTAAATACATGTATGAATTGTTTATTTTGGTTCTTATTATCATGCCATATATATATATATTATCTAATATGGAGCTAATGATTCACATTAAAATTAAAGAAAAGATTAGTTGCCCAAAGGTACAAGACTTTCTTAAATTTTGGTGAAAAATCATTAAATTCCATAGTAAGGTGGATATAATGGAATGAATAATTTTGTGTGTCAAGATCTACTCCTAAAGGAGGGTCTTGATGACACTACTGGTTCATTTATCAAATTAAGGTTGGAGTGAACAATTTTGTGTATTAAGATTTACTCCCAAAGTATGGTTTTAATGACACTACTAGTTCATCCATTAGAGAAAGGTTGGAGGGAATACTTTGTATGTTAGAGTTTACTCCCAAAGGAGAATTCTGATGATACAGTTAGTTCATTCATAGAATTTAATATTGGAGGGAACACTTTGTGTGTTAGAGTTTACTCCCAAAGGATAATTATGATGATACAGCTAGTTCATCTACGGAATTTAAAATTGAAGGGAACGCTTTGTGTGTTGGGGCTCATTACCAAATGAAGGACCTTAATGACACTATTAGTTCATTTATAATAGTTTAAATTCTTAATAATGTATGATTCAAATTCTGAAATTAAAACTGGAGGGAACATTCTGTGCATTAGGATTCACTCCCAAAGGAGGAGAGGGATCTCGATGACACTATTAGTTCATCCATATTGATTTAAATTCTATTATTGTTTATGAGTGTCGAACTCAAAGCATTAAAATGATCAAAATGCTTTTCTTGCAGTAAGTATATGAATATCATTACAAGTTTAATGTATAGAATGGACTCTAATATGGAGAAACATGAGCATATCAAATTTACACTAAGAGTTTTATTTATTTATTTATTTATGTATAACATCAATTATCATTGAGAATAGTTATAAAGGTCAGAAAAGTACAATGTTTAACTACTTACATATTAAACTGTATGATTTTTTTGTACATAATGGTTTACTTTAAAGGCATTATTATTTCATTAAAATAATGAGATATGAACAAGTTAGTAGCATGGTTGTTAGCTAGATACAAATTTATTTTGCTAATTTATATGAAAAATCATTTTTATCTTTTAGGAAATGGAGGAAATGATTGTAATGAAAATATAAGAATTGTATCAATTGAAATTTGAAAGAAATAGTGACACGTGAAGGTTTAAGTGCTCTAAGCATAAGACATGATTCGAAAGAAAGGATAAACCAAATAAGTTTCAAATTAGATCTTATACATGTTTATGTATTCTTTTTAGATTAAACTCAAGTACAAATATTTAAATTTCAATTTGTTTCAATATGTTACTTATGTTGGTTTATTTTTTCTTTCCAATAAAATTTTATTGGTCATGCCTTCATAATAATGTTTTTGTTAAAAGTTTTTTCACTCATGAGGTATGTACAAGAGCCAAAGGGAAAAATGATTTATAAAAACTTTTACAATTTATGGCATAGAATTTGAAATATAATTTGTGGTATAAAAGTTTGGAGAATATCTTTAAGAAAAGTTAAAGAGATTAGTAAATAAAATATTTTCCGCATTTAGGTTTTCTAATCTCAGAATATGTGTTGATTTGTATAAAAGGAAAATAAATCAAACATATCAATAAAAGATGCCACAAGAAATGGAGATTTTTTTAAGATTATGCATATAGATGGATGTAAATATTTTTCCCTATAATATTTGATATAAGTATTTCATTACTTTTATAGATGATTTTCATGATATGAATGTATCTATCTGCTACATGAGAAGTCTCAAGCCATTGATAATTCTTGTAATACTTCTCATGGGGAGGAATTACAGTTAAATAGAAACGTGAAAATCATTGAATTGGATTGAAATAGTGTCATGAAAAATATTAAGAGTTGGGCTATAATGGTTTAGAACTTATATCATAATGCTTTAGAATTTATATTGTGTTTTTAGCCTTAATGATTTATTTTTAAAGTATGAATTGTTTTAAGGCATATTCATGTATGGGTGGTCAAATTAAAGTAATAATTTATAACCCAAATGAAAGATTGTTAAATCTTATAATAGTTATTGGGTACATTATTATTAATTACTTAAAGAGATTAAAATGATCTAGACTGTATTGTTTTTACTTATGGTTTGAATTTTGAGAAAATTGAAATATCAAATTTCTTATAGTTAGCAAAATCAGTGGGAGTATGAAAATTAGAAATGTGATTATTGTGAAGTGCATTCTCGTACTTTTGAAAATTTTTGTAGTTTCTTTTTATGATTATCTTAATGATAATATGGAATAACAAGTAAATGATCATTCACTTCATCAAAGAAACACCACTGAAGAATTGGCCATAGAGATATCAGAACAGGTAATCTCATGCAATCTTCTTGATTTGCTATTTGGTTAAAGTTATGTGGCGTATCTTCAAAATTTGATTGTGATATAGAAATAAATAAAAGTTTATATATGTTTCACAAATTATAGAAATAAGTGATTAATCTATAAAAGATTGATGCATAAAAGAGTGTTGGAAATCCATGGATCAATGCAAAGTCTGCAATTTCGTTTAAATTGCATGTCTGAAATGTATGAAAAGTTGAATGGAAATGGATTTTGGAGACAAAATCTTGACTTTAAGGGCAATTTTGAACGATATAAAGTTAGACTTGTAATTAAAGATTTCACTCAGAAATGAGCATTGATTAGAGATTTTGTTTTTATTAAATCTGAAAGAACTCATTGATGATCACTATGACATTAGTAACTCATTATAGTCTAGAGTTACATTAAATGAATGTGAAAACAATTGTAGAGTAAAAGTCTGAAGTTTACAAGAAACGAATAAAAGGATTACGTAGAAGAGGTAACAATTTGTTTTAAAATTGGTATTTGAAATTTGATAATACCAATACTTTTTTGAAATTAAGAAAAATATTTATTATTAATGTATATACTCGTAAGTCAGTGGGAGCATATTTGCATTTTAATCATGCATGTATATGACTTTTTGGTAAGTATGAGTCATCGTTAGTAGTATGACATTAAAGACGTCTCTAAATGAAATTTATGAATGAAAAATCATTTGTAATTGAGATTGAATTTAATACCAAGACGATGACTGTTAGGATTGTCTCAGTATAGTTGCATAAAGTTTGGAAAGATTTTGCATGAAAAATTACTAGTAAATGGATACTTTAAAAATAAATGTGACGTACTCAGTATTTACAGTGTTCTCGAATTGATTAGATCGTTAAAGAAATTTGTATAAGATGGTTATAAGGAACTTGGTGGTTGCACAAATTTGTATACAGATGAACATCGGTTTATCGTTAATATCCTTGGTTGTTACTAAAGTAACCCAAGGATACTTTAACCAAAAGCTGTGAAAAGACTACAATGTTATTTGCAAGAAATTAAAGATTATATTATTGTCTTAATAAGAATTGATATACTTAAAGTAATTGGATATTCAGACCCTATTTTATGGGATTACTCTAATAATGAAAAGTACAGTTATGGTTATGTATTTTGCTATATAGTAGAGTTATTTATAGAAAAGTATGAGGCAAATCTTTTACTGCTTCATGTGTAATTGGGACTGAGTTTGTGGTATATTTTGAGGCCACAATTTATAGTATCTGACTGAGGAAATTTATCTTAGAACTTGGAATTGTCGACTTATATCTAAGCCGCTAAGAATATATGGCAAGAATTCCTCAGAGTATTTTTCTCCGAATGATGATTATTTCATTAAATTTTAAATACTCAAGTGTTAAGGAAAAAGTACAGAAACAAATATGTCCATATCAATAGTGTGTTAATGATTATAATTCAAAAAAATATGTTGAAAAGATGGGTTCAAATGCTTATACCCATAATGTGAACATGTTATATAGATCATTGATATGCTGAGTATTTTGTTACTGGACATTGAAATATATCTATTATGGTTGTTTCTGTTTTCTTGTCTTTCAACTTATTTGTACATTGAATGGTTTGGAAGAATGATGACAAGATAATGTCTGCAACAGATATGAATTGAAACCCAAGACATCACGGTATTAGCCTTAATTATCCCAATTAAAGATCATGTTAAATTAGTTGTTGGTGTTGTGGTACATGGAAGGGAATTTGTTGATTATATAATAAAGGACCGCCATGACTCGCATCAGTAGTTGATTTAACATTGATATTACGGAACTCATGAAACGTATTTTGAACTATGAAAGTTTCAGGAAATACATTTGTGCAGTATAGTTAATTTCCCTTGATAAACTCATGAATGAAAAATATTATTTTATGGGTGTATGGACCAAGTGGGAGAATATAAGAGTTTTATTTAAACTCTATGTCCCACACATCCATCTTAATAAAGTTTGAAATAGCTCAAACTTATCAGATAAAGGATGAGTGATAACCGGATTAGAAAACTCCTAAGAGATAAGATTAAAACTCTGTATCTTTAATTATAGTCAGATACAAACTCTGAGATTTCTTGATGGTAAGAAATCTATAAATAGCACTGAGGGGTTAAAGGGTGCTCACCTACAACATTATTGTGTCTCTAGCCATCGGGAGACACTTGGAGGTAAAGTTGCTAGGGTGATCCTTCTCTCATAGTCAGGTTAGATTCTCTATCAAACAGATAGAGAAAGGTACGTATTTATTTATTATTTTTATTATTATTGTGGATCATAGAAAATTGAAGATCTAATTATTAATATTCATGTTAAAATATTTAACAAAGTATCGATATGTTTCATAAAGTGTTGGAGCCCCCAAAGCAACTTGATCTTGTTGATATCTTGCAAAGACTTGGAGTGTCTTACCACTTTGAGGATGACATAAGGAGGATATTGAAGAAAATATGGAATACTATCACTTACAATGGTGATGTGCGTAAGAAGGAGAGTTTATATACCACAGCTCTTGAATTTAGACTGCTAATGAAGGCAAAATGGATATAATGTTCCTCAAGGTAAAGTGGTAAACAACATACGATCGAGTTGATTTTTCAGTATATATAAGCAAGAGATCTTACACAACACAGTTTTTGAATCGTGTTGATAATATATATGTATATATATAGCTGTCACCCATCATTTATAGCTAACAACGAGTGAGATTTGTTGATTGCAGAGATTTTTAGTAATTTAATGAATGAGAAGGGAAATTTCAAGGAATGTCTTTGTGATGATATTGTGGGAATATTGGCTTTGTACGAAGCCTCGTTCCTCTTGATAGAAGGTGAAAGCATCATGGAGGAAACAAGAGAGTTTGCAACCAAACATCTCAAAGAATACGTGAACCACAGCAATGATCAAAATCGTTGTGCAAGGGTGAACCATGCCCTGGAGCTTCCATTGCATTGGAGGGTGCCAAGGTTAGAAGCAAGGTGGTTCATTGATGTATATAGGAGCAAGGAAGATATGAACTCTATCTTGCTTGAGCTTGCAGAATTGGATTTCAACATGGTACAAGCAGTCCATCAAGATGACCTAAAAGAAGGGTCAAAGTAATAATCATTATTTTCCTCATTTTTTTTTGTGCATCTCAACAAGATTAACTATAAAGATCTTTACTTGATATACAATTCAAAAGATAAAAAAATGCATTGCTTGAGTTCTAAAATTGATATGGTTTTCTATCGTTCATATAAAGGTGGTGGAGACACACTGGTCTTGGAGACTTGAGTTTTGCAAGGGATAGATTGATGGAGAATTTCCTATGGACAGTGGGAGTATCATTTCAACCTGGGCTTGGATATAATAGGAGAATGTCAACAAAAGTCAATGCACTAATAACAACAATAGATGATGTGTATGATGTATATGGCACGTTGGATGAACTTGAGCTTTTCACAGATGCTGTTGAGAGGTTTGTATGAATCATTAATGGTATTGCAAATCTAATGCTTAATATATATATATATATATATATATAAGTATGATTTACCTTTGGTGTAATGTTTGTGGTTCCAGATGGGATGCCCATGCAACGGAACAACTTCCTTATTATATGCAAACATGTTTCCTTTCTCTTCATAATACCATTAATGAAATGGCTTTTGAAACTCTCAAGGAAAAAGGATTCAACAACATTCGATATCTAAAAAAAGCGGTAAGACCTTGATTTCAAAATTCATAATCATTTCTTTACTAACATTGTTTTCTATGTATTATATATACTTCCTCTAGTTCATTGCTCTACTATGAATATTTCAGTGGGTAGATTTATGTAAAGCTTATATGGTGGAGGCATAGTGGTATTACAATGGTTATACACCAAGCTTTCAAGAATACATTGAAATGCATGGGTTTCAATATCGGCACCGGTTATACTGGTACATGCTTATTTTAATGTCACAAATCCAATAACAAAGGAATCATGTGATTTCTTGGAAGAGTATCTGGATATAATTCGTTGCTCATCAATGATTCTACGACTTGCGGATGATCTTGGAACATCTACGGTAAGCAAACCATATATACTATCTTAAGAATTTCATCGAGTTGTTTTACCACATGACATGAACATATATATATCAACATCAATCCATATATATGTGCATATATATGTATATGTGATTGTATATGTTTGTGTTTCTTATCTCATCAGGATGAGCTAGAAAGAGGTGATGTTCCTAAATCAATCCAATGTTACTTGAATGATACCGGTGTTAATGAAGAAGATGCTCGGAAGTACATAAGGTCTTTGATTAGTGCAACTTGGAAGAAGTTTAATAATGATCGCACTGTTACTTCACCCTTCTCAAAAATGTATATTGAGATCGCAATGAACCTTGCAAGGACGATGGCCCAATGCATGTACCAATATGGAGATGGTGCAACTTGGAAGAAGTTTAATAATGATCGCACTGTTACTTCACCCTTCTCAAAAATGTATATTGAGATCGCAATGAACCTTGCAAGGACAATGGCCCAATGCATGTACCAATATGGAGATGGTCATAGTAGTGCAGAAAATGAAACTAACGATCGCGTGTTAGCATTGCTGATTCATCCCATTCCTATACCTAAGAATATTGATGGATGATCATTGATACAAGAATTAATACGTGATTGAAGCTTTAAGTTCACAATTATTAATCATAATAAATCACATAAAAAAATTTCCTATTCTTTTTAAATTTGGGGACTAGATAGATGCATCAAATATTAGCTGCTCAGCTGTACTTCACTAATAATACCTAGCTCCTTATGATAATAAATGATGTACAAGTAGTAAATAAAAGTGAGATGTATGTGTGACATGTAGAATTCTCCAATAAATAAAATTATTTATTTAATTATAAAAGTTCATTAATGTTGTTTTTGTCCATTTATAAACAAGGTATTCTAAGAGGTGGAAATGTGGATTGGTCAATACTAGGGTGCACACTAAATGTGCACTCCAAATATGCACAGTAACGCAAATGAGTTTTTCTTTTATTTTCTTTTTTTGAAAGTATTTTTTGGTCATCCTTAATAATTAAAAAAAAAAGAATATTGAGCGGAGACATTTGATGAATATTTAAGAATTATACTATTATTTTTTATGAGAATTGTGACCTATTTAGAAGGGAATCCACATTCCCTTAAAAAAAGGGGTTAGGATAGATTCTCGTGAACGTTTAAATTCTCTCCCTTTAACTCCATCGAAACAGTTTTGCATATCTAAATTCTTATTAGTTTTATTTACATCCAAAACTAAATGTATATTTCCATTTACATAATCTTTTTTTGTTTTTAATAATCAACAAGAGATTTCTTGTTGATTATTAAACCAGTCCTTAACCTATGCATATCTAAATTTTTTTATTGAATCAATAAACCAGTCCTTACAAGAGATTTCTTTTATCAAATCAAACGGCTTGAGTTACAAAAGGACATTCCCACTACATCTCAATATCACTAATACCCTATGCATATCTTGCTAGTTGATGTGCTGCCGAGTTACCTATCATGTGTTGCTAGTTGATGCATAATTGGTACTGAAGAACTAATCGTTACGCAAGCGAAAAATTAACTGGCTAATGCAAAAATTGTGAGAAATTTTTTATAAATAACTTCCAACACATTTTGGAAAAATAAAAATGTCATAGAAACAAGGTTTCGGTTCTCCTAATCGTTCTCACTCTCTTTTTTAATTTTTGCGAGTACTCTTTTTGTAATTCTGTTTATTTTTATGAGAATATAGGAAAACAACTAAATGAAAAAAAAAACTGAAATTTTAAATATTTTAAATATGTTTAATTGGATTGAAGGTAAAAAACTTATGAAAATTTTCTTTTGTTTTGTGAGCTTCATCTACATTTTTTATTATTACAATTTATCTATTTTAAAAAGATTTTTTTTTTTTGAAGATAGGCTTTGGAAAACGTGATTTACATAAAATATATCACTACATATATGTACAAGAGAAAAGTGAGGTGTACAATTAAAAATAAAGTTTTTTTTTTTAATTTTTTATTATTTAAGTTCTACTATTCTAGTAGGATTGTGAATGAGCCGAGTCGAGCGCTTGCTCAAGAAATTTGAGCTTGAGTTCGAGATTATTATCTTAATTTTGCCCGGGACTCGTCTCAGTACTGAGAAGAGCTTCCAAATCGAGCTGAGAAATTGCTCTCTAGTACGTAATTTTCTTGAGCTTGTCTAATACAAATTATTAGTACGCGTATAAATAGAAAATACTACAAGAAGAAATTTACCTAGTCTGAGATGTCGCTGAAGAAGTACAAATGCGTGGGTGAATAGCCCAAAGAATACGAGGAAGGACTCTCAGTAAATTTTGATATTTCTGGTCTTGGATGTTAAATATTTTATCAATAAACAACAATATTGAGATTTTTAATTTTCTATGATCCACGATATTAAGTAATAATAGTTAGAAAATGTACCTAATATATTCTCTCCATTAAAATTTGATTTCAACATAGAATATGACTTGACTATAGGCATAATTATACATTCGAGTGTCTCCTAATGGCTAGAGGCATAATTATGTTATAGGTGAGAATCTTTAACTCTCTTAATACTTCAATAGACTTCTGGTTATTATGAAATCTAGAAGTATTTGCGTCCCAATATAACTCATTAATTAAGAGATATATTTGAACTAGTATAAACCCATATAGATAAGGATGTGTAGGACATTGAATTTTAATACAACTCTTACATTCTCACACTTAGTCCAGACACCCATAAAACAACATTTTCTGTTCATGGATTTATTATAAAAAATTAACCATACTATGCGCATTCATTTTCAGAAAACTTTCCTAGCTCAAAACCTATTACTTAAGTTCCATAATATCAATATCAAATCAGCTATCAATTAATATGAGTCATGATAGTCATTTGTTATATATTTAACAAAATTCCTTCCATGTACTACAACACTTACAACTTGTGATATCCCGTTTTTACGTATATTTTCACTGAAGGAGTATTTTAATTTAATTAAAATAATAGTTCTTTTATGTTAAATAATCAGATTTTAATTGGATTTTAATTGTTGTTGAATTTAAATTGCTGTTTATTTTATTTTATCTTGCCTTTGGTTTTAAAATTAAGTTGTTAGTTTTTATTAGTTATTTATTATATTTTAGATTTACGTTGTGTTTAAAATATTTTCTTGGTTTTATTGCTTTTAAATTTGTTTTTGTTGGATCAGTTATTGGACTCCAGATGTGAGGATTGGACCTCATTTCTTTTCTTTCATCTTTTCTTTTCTCTTTTTCTTTTCTTATTTTTCTTTTTCCTTCTTCCTTTCTTTCTTTTCCTTCCTTTTCTCCCCCGTGCGTCCCTTGCTTCGTTCGACTCTCTCTCTCTCTCTCTCTCTCTCTCCTCTCCTTCACGCCGATTCACCCAGCTGCCCAGTACCGCCGCTCGCCAGTGACGTGAGCCACACCACCACCACCAAACTCTTCCCCTCTCTCTGATGAACCACCCCACAACTTTCCACCCCCAACGGAGCCGCCGTTTAGTCGAAATACCACCTCCAAGCCGAACGGGTTTTGCTCTGATTTGCCGCCGTCGCTCCACCTCCGGCCACCACCTCTTCACCACTTCATCACCGACTCCTTGCCATCCTAACCCACCCATTTCCGGCCTTGATCCGTCGCCGAAGCAGCTCCCACGAGGTAGTTTCCGATTTGGGTGTTTAAGCCCTTTTACCGCCATTTTCGCCTCCACTCAAGGCCAAACACCACTTCCACTAGCTTCATAAACACCTCTAAGCCATTCCCTATCAATCCCGAGCCTTGGTTTGTCCCCGTTCAAAAGTGGGTATTTTACAACCCACGGCCACAGTGTTT
Source organism: Carya cathayensis (assembly GCA_011037825.1). NCBI lineage: Eukaryota > Viridiplantae > Streptophyta > Magnoliopsida > Fagales > Juglandaceae > Carya > Carya cathayensis. The sequence goes on from QGSO01000482.1 coordinate 119,431, forward strand.
TTACACTATTACGTTGCTTTTTCTTCGCCGTTTGCTGCTCGTCGATCCTTCAAAAATTATCATATAGCGCTGTAAGTATTTTCCAAAATTCATTTTAGATTTAAATATATTATTACTTTTACAATAATTATTTGTGACTGGTTGGTTATTCCGGACTGAGTCCGAGGAGTCGGGGGTTGGATGGATTTGAGGACGAAGTTGCTTGTTTATTTGTTATGGATGTTTGAGAATTGTTGGTTAATTGGTTTATTATCATTTGCTTTGTATTGTCCATGCATATGCATGTGTTAAATATTGAAAACTGGGTTTTCAAGCGAGAAATGTTTTATTGGTATATGTGAACGATTGGATTGATTGGTTTGAGTCAGAGGCACGTGTAGGGATGGTGGTGAGCAGGGATGGTGGTAGAGTCCAGCATGCGATTCCCGCCTACGGTGCAAGCGGCGTAGGGATGGTGGTAGAATCCTGCCTGCGATTTCCACCTACGGTGCACGCGTAGGGATGGTGGTGAGCAAGGATGGTGGTAGAGTCCCGCCTTCGATTCCCGCCTATAGTGCTCTGATGGTTTGGTTAATGGGCCATTTTCTGGGAAAATAGCGAGATTGGTTTTTGGGTCATTATCTGGGATAATGGCGAGGATATGTTTAAATGATATATTTTGGGCCAAATGGGATTTTGGCGTGCGTGATAAAAATGTGGATTTTTGGGACATGTGCATTGGGCATCTTTTCATGCATATTGTAGAATTTAATATATTTTTATCTTGTGGCGTTTGGAAGATTACTTACCTGCGGCACCATTTTTGGTACCGTAGATTTTGATGCAGAGTTTGAGGAGGAGGAGGAGGATGAGCCCGAGGAGGCGGCTCTGCCTGAGTATTGATGTGGAGATACTTATCTATGGACTTTATTTGTATTTGTTTTGATGTTATGTATTTGGATTTGAGATTGTATTGAACATGTAATATTTTATTTATGTGTGTTTTAAACTGGTTTGTAATTAAGCCAAAATTTCTGGTACTTAGTTATATGAATTTATTATCCGTTGCATGTTTTTCTTTGTACACATGTTGCATGTACACACACTTGGCACTAGACGATGGGATGTGTGACCCGTGTTGTCATCATCCCGATGTCTCAACTTCCACGTGGCCGTACGTGAGAGTTGGGGGCGTCACACAACTTAATTCAACATTTTTCAATTGGGACGATAAATGCTAATACTGTAATGTCTTAGATTCCAATTCATGTCTATTTTAGACATTATCATGTCATTATTCATCCACTTCAATGTAAAGTGGCACGACTGCCACTGGTGAAATGTCCCAATAAGTATATTTTTCATTTTTTTTTCTTTTCTTTTTTTTTTCATGTATTTTTTTAATCATCATAAACATTTTTAAAAAATTAAAAAAATACAACATCATTAAAAAACATTTCCTTAATCATTAAGTATATATATATATATATATAAGTTGTCGGGACCCAACTCTCGGTAGATATAGCATTTTCCTTCAATGTATATATAAAGTGGAAATATAAGACAATAGAAACAACCATAATAGATATGATCTCTCAATGTGTCCAGTAAGAAAATACCTAGCATATCAATGATCTCATTAATATGTTCAAGTCATGGGTATAGGCATAAGACCCATTTTTTTAACATGTACTTTAAACTACGGTATTGATATATATATATATATTTTTTTATGGATATTATTTATTTCTGTACTTTCTTCTTGAACTTAGATATTTAAAATTTCATTAAATATCTATTATTTTGTAGAAAAACATTCTGAGAAATTCTTGGAATACATTCTTAGCAGCTTATCAATAAAGTTGATAGTTCCAAGTTCTAAGATAAATTTTCTCAATCATATACCATACATTGTGGCTTCAAAACATGCCACAAACTCAATCCCTATTGCACATGAAACATTAAAAAGATATACTTCATACTTTTCCATAAAATAGGTTTATTAGATAGCAAAATACAAAACCATAACTGTATTTTCCATTATTAAACCAATCATATAAAATAGAGCCTGAATATCTAGTTACTTTAAAAGTATGAGTTCTTCTAAAGGTAACAATTTAGTCTTTAATTTATTGTAAATAACCTTGCACATTTTTCATAGCTTTTAGGTTAAATAGCATTGGGTTTCTTTGGCAACAACCAAGGATGCCAACTGTAAAACTGATGTTCGGCCCTATACAAGTCTGTGCAACCATCAAATTCCTTATAACCATCATCTTCAAAATTTCTTTAACAACCTAATCAATTTGAGGAGACTGTAAAATATTGGGCATGTCACATTTTGTTTTTAAAGCATCTAATGACCAACAATTCTTCATGCAAAGTTTTTCAAAACTCTATGCAACTTTACTGAGACAATCATAACAATTCTTGCATTGGTATTAAAATTCAAACCCAATTATAAAAGATGTCTCATCCATATATTCACAATGACCATCGGAAATATACATTAACAACTATTTTTCTTAAATCCAAAGGTAGTGATATTATTATCTATCCTCTACAATAGTTTTCACATCTATTTGATCTAATTCAAGATCATACATATTGTGTTACTAATGCCATTGTGATCCTGAATGAGTCATTTCATGTTTATTAGAAATCTCTATTTCTAATTAATGCTCATTTCTGGGCAAAATCCATGATGATAATTCTAACTCTATATCGTTTCTCATTGTCTTTAAAGTTAGGAATTTGTCTTCAAGACCCATTTACATTTGACTTTTTACATTTGTTAGATGATTTGTTGAAATTCGTTTATCATTGCCTCTAAAGTTAGGATTTTGTCTCTAAGTCCCATTTTATGGTGCCATTGACCCCCACTTGGAATTTGGTAGGAGTCGCTATGCCTGGGTGCTGGCCAATTGGGTCACATACCCCAAGTGCATTGTGAAAGAAAGTGAGTATACGCATGCAATGTATAAGTGTGCAGTTATAAAAGCAGAGAAAAATAAAAAAGGGCAGTCTAAAATGCTAAAGTTCGAAAATTAAGATTACATCATCACCCAACAAAATAAACCATAAGTTACCAAGACTCCCAAACACAGACATAAAGTTAATACAGTCATCCGACTAAATAAAAAGGAATATCAAATCAACTCTACGTAAGGGAAAAGGTCCCAAAATCTTCACTCCTTTGGTGGAGTTGATCCTCCAAACTCATAACCGTCCTCTGCATCAAAGTCTACGGTTCCGCAGAGCAAAACCTTGGCATTGGACACCATAGTGAGATTTTGTAATCTCATCAAGTAAAGCCGTAGAATAACACCCAAAAATACAAACACAGAAAAAAATGTGGACACTTCACTACAATGGGAAAAAATTGAGATTTTCAGCATTACGAAATTTTACAAAACTAATTTCTCTCTCAATAATTCCAAAAGAAGCCATACACTCAAAAATCCATTTTTCCATTTTGAAAGCATCCATTTAATTACGGCATTCACCATGGTCTCCTCTAGGAACCATCTGCACACTCTAGCGTTGCCTAGCTCTGTGCCCAGTACATACATGACAATGCATCCCAAAGAGCGTTACTTAGTTTTATACGCTCCCGTGTAGGGGTGTACAAAAAACCGAATAACCGACCTAAACCGCCGTAAACCGACCGTAGGCCGCCGGAACCGGCAAAGAACCGGTCTGCCGGCGGTAGAAATTTGTGTGAACCGAAGTCGACCAGTTCGGTTGTCGGTTCGCATACTGTAAAAACCGGTGAACCAATCGACCGACTAATAATTATTTTTTTTCATTTTTATACATGAAAACGACGCCGTTTCACTTAGTGAGCGTTTTGATCCTGTAATTTTATACGGCAACATTCTGAACGCCGCCGTTTGGCTTAAGCCAAACGACGCCGTTTCGTATTAGGGTAAAAGCCCCACCCCCCTCCCTTTCAGACAAAGTTACTCTCTCTCCCTCTTCTACTTTATTGCCGATTTCAGACAAACTTGAAACTCCCTCTCAGCCTCTCACGCGGCCACGCCTCACTCTCAGCCTCTCACGCGGCCACGCCTCCCTCTCAGCCTCTCAGCCTCAGCTGCTGCCGCCGTCCATGCGAGCTGATTGTCCCCTTCCTCAGCTGCTGCCGCCGTCCCCTTCCTCAGCCGATCGTCCCCTTCCCACGGTAAACCCTTACCGTAATCTTCAATTTATGTATTGAAGAATTTTTGGCTTGATACTTTGATTTGAGATTTCATGTTTCAGATTTCAGATTTTTCTTGTAATCCATGTTTTTATTTGATTTTTTTGAAGTATTCGGTCTAGTTCTTCTCTTGTATTTTGTATCTCTGAATGTATTAGTATATGAGTATAACACCTTTTTTTTTAAAATTAGATTATCCACTTAATTATATAGGAAAATAGTAATTATATCCAAACAGGACTTTTATGAGTTTTATCCGAGTGAAAGATTTATGGAATTCTTGCCAAGTTTTATTATTATTATTTCTTTGTGGAATTCTATTTTACTATAGTAAACAGAATTGAAAAATGCATGTTTTTGACTGTTTTTTACTCTTTGAGGGTTGGTACTTGGTAATGTAAATGTATATTGTATGTATGTTAATTAATTATGAATTTAATTTTTCACATGTTAGATGGATTCAACGTCATCTCCAATTGATCTTGATAATGATGAACGAACCGTTAATTTGGGAGAGACCCAAACACCAAAACCTACAAGTGCTCCTAATAGTAGTACTTGTCCATTTCCTAGGAAACGGAAGGGGAAGGACCCGTCAATTGTTTGGGACCATTTTAAGCAAGTTGAGGGTTGTCTCGTGGATGATCCGAAAGCTAAGTGTAACTATTGTGGCAAGATTTACGCTTGCCACTCAAAGAGGAATGGGACTTCAACCATGCAAAACCACCTTTCTGCATGTCCAAAAAATCCTCATAAACGCAGGCCTTTAGATAGATATCAACAAACACTAGCGGGTGAGGCAAGACCCGAAGAGGGGATTGGAGAGAGTGATAGTAGCGTGGTAAGGACTCTTGTAACCCATAAATATAGTGAGGATGCAGTGAGATTGGCCATTGTGGAAATGGTAATTATTGATGAATTGCTATTTAGAATTGTTGAAGGACAAGGATTTAGGAAGTTGGTTTGGTTGCTTGAACCAAAGTTTAAAGTGCCTTGCCGTGTCACAGTTGCAAGAGACTGCATGAAGTTGTTTACATCTGAAAAGGTCAGGCTTAAAAAGTTGTTTAAAGATGGGGAGATGAGAGTTTCATTGACTACTGATACATGGACATCGATACAAAATCTGAATTATATGTGCCTAACTGCCCATTTCATTGATAATGATTGGAAGTTGAAGAAAAAAATCATTAATTTTTGTTTAATCCTTAATCATCGTGGGGATACAATTGGAAAATATATTGAATCATGCCTCCTTGATTGGGGCATTGATAAGATTTTTACTGTGACTGTTGATAATGCTAGCTCAAATGATACTGCAATTTCTTACTTGAAGCATTTTTTGACTGAGAATGTGTTGGGTGGGAAGTATATGCACTTGAGATGTTGTGCTCATATTTTAAATCTTGTCGTGAATGAGGGTTTAAGAGAGTGTGATGACGCCATCACAATGGTTAGAAATGCTGTTAGATATGTACGCTCCTCCCCTGCAAGATTAGACAAGTTTAAGAAATGTGCAGAAAAAGAAAAGATTGATTGTAAAAAACTGTTATGTCTTGATGTGCAAACCCGATGGAATTTTACTTACATGATGTTAGATGCAGCTGAGAAATTTGAGAAAGCTTTTAGGCGGCTGGAGAGTGAGGATTACAATTTTCTATCTTATTTTAATGAGGGACACATAGGGCCTCCTAGATCTGATGAGTGGGAGACAGTGCGTGTTTTTGTGAGATTTTTGAAAATGTTCTATGATGCCACTTGTCGATTTTCTAGGTCCCTACATGTCACAGCAAATACAAGTTTTGTGGAGATTTGCATGCTCCAAAAAGAGTTGGTTAGGCTGAGTCAGAGTAATAATACTTGTTTGATGAACATGGCCATAAGCATGAGAACGAAATATGATAAATATTGGGGTTCATTGGATAAGATGAATTTGTTGTTGTTGGTTGCTGTTGTGCTTGATCCTCGAAATAAGATAGGGCTTCTCACCCGCAACTTGAAAAAAATTTATGATGAGACCCGAGGATTACAATTGGTGTCTAGTGTGAGACAGTTGCTATTTGACTTATACGATGAATATAATGCTACATTTGGTTCTACCTCGAGTAGTCGAGAACAGTCCGCTCCGACATCTATGCCCAGAGAAGAAAGTGAAGACTATGAAGAGTCACAATTGTACATGGATTGGTATGAGCCAGATTCTGAGGTTGAATCTACTGCTTCTAAAACAGAGGTGGACCGGTATTTATCAGATGGTTGTGAGGCACTCAGTTCATCTTTTGATTTGTTGATCTGGTGGAGACAAAATGAGGTTAATTATCCTATACTTGCGAGGATTGCACGAGATTTGTTAGCCATGCCTGTTTCCACTGTTGCAACAGAATCAGCATTTAGTACAGGAGGGCGTGTACTTGATCATTTTTGGAGTTCATTGGCTCTGAAAACAGTTGAGGCACTGATTTGTACTCAGAATTGGTTGCGACATCCGTCAACGGCGCCAATTGATCTTCGAGAGGCCATGGATAATGTGGAGAGTTTTGTGGTAGAATTTGGTAATGTTAATCTCTTTCAATATTTATTTATTTTTATAAGTTAATTTAATTCATTTTTCATTAGCCAAATTTATTAATATTTGATGATTAATCTTAATTTTTTTCATATCTATATAGAGTTGGGAGCACAATCAGGCGTCACAACTATTGAAGATTGAAGACTGTTTTGGAATATGGATTGAAGAATTGAAGATCTAATATTTTTTATTTTGGCATAATTTAATTTTAATTTGTATTGGTTGTTTGCTTATTGCTTAAAACAATTTGTGTTGATTTGTATTTGTATTAAACATGTGCTCATCTAGTGGACATTTTTATTAATTACTTAGTAGTAAGTAATAGTTAATAGTTATTTAATTTATTAGAATTACTAGTTCCTATTACTAATTACTCAAGTAGTATCTTTCAAAAAAAAAAATTACTTAAGTAGTAATTACTTTTATTGTTTTTAGTAATGAATTTCAATGATATAAGAAGAAAAGTCTAAAGTATTCTGAATATTGATTATTAGATTACTAGATTGGGTAAAAAGAACCCAAAAAATTGAAGTGGAAAAAAAAATCATAAGCAAAATGGGCTCAAAAGAGGCCCAAAACAAAAGCCCATAACAAAGGCCCAAACCGGCCCAAACCGTGAAATCGACCGTGAACCGACCGGAATCGGTTCCGGCCAGTTTCATCCCCAGTGAACGGCCGGTTTCGGTCGGCAAAGCTGATGTGAAAATGGCCTTCAGTCGGCGTCGGTTCAGGGGCAAACCGAACCGCTAGGGTCGGTTTTCACCCCTACTCCCGTGTGACCAGAGGAACTCCACTGATATAATGTCCCATCTCGACTTGGAGTTGTGATACACACACACCCACAAGACATGTTTTTTAATCTTTTGACACTAAAGCTGCAGTTTTCCAAGTTTCCAGCAAAAACACAGAACAAAGCACAATTAATACGATTTAATGACATGCAATAAATAAAATGCAAATATGCAATAGGCAAATATTTGATGACATGACACGACAAAGTATGGCATACAACATAGGGTAGCAAATAGTTCATAGTTTCACAATTTCATAACAACTCAAGATTCCCAATGCTTCACCAAGCCCTTGTCCAACAATACACCACCAACTACAGTTATTATCCCTCAATGCTCCATAGGACCCCCGACCACTTTACCATTCACAACTAGGCTGTAGCAAAACATAGTTTAATTATTTTTCCAATGTTAGTATTCCAAGAGTCAATTCGAGGTTTTACTTACAATATGGAAGGGCAAATTTATGGATGATTTACAATGCGGAAGGGCAAATTTATGGATGATCAAGCAGGTTGACTTAAAGTATATCGTGAGTGTGTGCATGCGTGTGTCGCGACACAGATGGAAAAATAGTTAGTCAAATTTGATGCTACCTAAAACTTAATACACAAGGTGAGTGGCATGCGACTTACTGTGGTCGTGTCTAGAGGTGCAGAGCATGATGGCGGCAGTGGTGGCACACGGTGACAGGTGTAGATCTAGACAAAATAGGGAGATCTATGACTTGGGAAAAATTTAAAGGTGGCAAATCCAACATAATAGAGGGTAGAGGAAGGGAATCTTGTGGCGGAGGGTGGTGGTAGGCAGCGGCACATAATCCTTAAGGAGGGATCTAGGCACAAGGGATAAATCTGAGAGGGAAAGAGGTCAAATGGAGGAGAGAGGGGGTTGGTGGGAGTGGTTGGACAACCACTATGGAGCTGGTAGCAGTGGTTGATCGTGGCGGTACACGGTGAAGCTTATGGAGGAATTTTCCTAAATTAGGAAAAAGAGAACTAGAGAGGGAGAGCTTGAGAGATTGGTGATGGAGGATGGGATTGAGAGGGAGAGAGGCTTGGGATGGGTTTTAGAGGGTGGACATATGACCTATTTATAGGCTATGGCACTGAGGCTTGGGGAACGCTGCCTAGGCTATGATTGGTAGTGCGAGATGGTGGGGAGGAGGACGAGCATCACACGTGTCGCATGTGACAGTTGGTGGGCAGCGATGGTGTGCAGTCACATGGCTGGCGACTCACAGGGTGGTAGAGAGGAAGGCACGGGTTGGGGGAAAGAAAGGCAATGGCAGATGAGGACGTTGGGCAGTGCAAAAAGGATGCATGGCGTTGGCATGGTGATGGCATGGACGACAACAGATCACAATTGCAGAAGGGAAGGAGGAAGAAGAAAAACTAGAGAGAGAGGTCATGGGGTGCTAGAGAGAGAGAAAGAGAAAGAAGAAAAGAAAAGATGAAGACTAGGTTTAAAAAACCTAGTCCAAAATGCTATTGTTTTGCATAAAGGGAGGGGCAGGCTCACACACACACGAGCTGGGCTCACACACACTCATGGGCTGGGCTCAAGTTTTGAACCCATTTCACATTAAAAAGAATCCATTTACACAACATGTTGGGCTCCACTTCAACAAAGAAAAGCACAAAAATAAACAGACTTGGGCTTCATACTTTTACATTTGACTTTTTGCACTTTTTACACAATTTGTTGAAATTACAGACTTTACATTGATTCATGGATTTCAATTGCTCTTTAACGCATCGATCTTTTATAGAATCACTTCTTTCTACAACTTTTGAAAACATAAATGGTTCTTTATTTGTCAAATTTTGAATTTTGAAAATACATCACATAATCTAGCCAAATAGTCAATCAAGAAGTTTGCATGACATTACCTGTTCTGATGTCTGCATGACCAATTCTTCAATAGTGTTTCGCTTAAGAAGTGAAGATCATTTACTTCTTGTTCTATGTTATCATTTGAGATGATCATAAAAAGGAACAAGTCTTTTCGAAGATACAGTATTCATGCACTTTCTTGACAATCACATCTCTAGTTTCTATGCTTCCACTTATTTTACCAACCTTAAGATATTTGACATTTCAATTTCCTTAATACTAAGATCATGATTAGAAACAATGCAACCTATATAATTTGAATCTCCTTGATTAATCAATAATGATAATATACCAAATAACTATTATAGGACTCAACTTTCTTTCATTGGGGTTATAAAATCTTACTTTAACTTGACTATTCTTACATGTATATGCCTTAAGTCAGTTCACAACTCAAAAACAAAATATTAAGACTACCTTACTAAGAACACAATATAAGTTCTACACCATTATTTTTAAGAGTTCTACTATATTTTTTCAAGAAGTTAGTTGAGAAAACAGACCAAGCTTATGACCTGATTTGTAATACTTTTAATGGCACTCACTACTTCAATTCAATTCAATGATTTTCACATTTCTAACTAGATGCATTTCCTCCCCATGAGAAGTACCTCAAAAATTGCAAAAGACTTGAGACTTCTCATATAGCAAATAGATACTTCCATGACATGAAATTCATTTATGAAGGTAATGAGATACTTCTATCACATCTTGAGATTAGAAACTCTAAATATAGAAAATATTTTATTTACTAGTCTTTACAAATTTTATTTTGGAGATATTCTTGAAATTTTGTTCCACAAATAAAGTTTTTCTTTAATCCTGCTTCAAACTTCTATCACAAATTGCAAAAAAATTTCATAAATCATACTTCCTATGGTTACAATACATGCCTATAAGTGTAGAAAACTTTTACCAAAAGCATTATGAAGGCATGATGAATAAAATTTTATTGGAAGAAAAAAGGGAACCAATATAAATGATATTTTGAAACAAGTTAAAACATGAAAGTTTGTACTCAAGTTTAATTAAAAAAAAAAATATGCATCAACATTTATGAAGTTTGATTTGAAACTTATATAGACAAAAGAAACATGAATATTTTGACTTGAGTTTAGCCTCAAAATAAGTATAAATAAGATCTGATTCAAAACTTGAAAAATTCTACTCAGCAGTCCTACACCACACACCTACTGAGGGGAAAAGAGAGAGAGAGAGAGAGAGAGAGAGAGAGAGAGTTCTTCTACTCAACATTTGTGTAGTAGAATAACACTTGAAACTTATATTGAAAAGAGTTTACCCTTCCCTTCGAGTCAAGTTTTATGCTTATAACACCTAAACTTTCATGTGTCCTTGTTTCTTTAAAAAAATCAGTCAACATGATTCTTACACTTTGGTGACCCTCAATTCTTTCCTTTCCCAAAAGATATACTTTCTTTCAATACAAATTAGTAAAATAAATTTGCATCAATTTAACAATCATTACCCATTGTTAATATTTCATTACTTTGATGAAATAATAATGTCTATGGAGCAAACCACTCTGTACGAAAATAAGAAATTCCGAAAGTACAATGTTTGATATGCAGTAATTAATTCAATCTTTTTCAACTTTGTAATTTTTTCCTCTTACCACTATTCTCAATATTTATTGATGTTAGACTTAAAATGAATAAACAAGGGTCTAAAACTCTTTGTGCAAATCTGAACATGCTTATCTTTCTCTAAACTAGAGTTATACTGTAAAGGAAATCTTGTAATGATATTCATACATTTACTGCAAGAAAATTTTTTTGATCACACTAATGCTTTGAGTTCAACACTCATAAACAATAACGGAATTTAAACCACTATGATAAACTAATAATGTTATCAAGATTCCTCATTTGGAAGTGAACCTTAATACATGAAATTCACTCCAGTTTTAAATTCAAAATTTTAAGCATTATCGATGAGTTAATAGTGTCATCGAAATTCCTCTTTTGGGAGTCAACGCCAACACACAAAATGTTTCATCCAATTTAAAATTCTATGGATGAACTAACTGTATCACCAATTTTTTTTTTTGGATTAAACTCTAACATGCAAAATGTTCAGTCTAATTTCCAATTATGTGGATAAATTTGTTGTATCATCAAAATTCTCATTTTGGAGTAAACTTTAACATACAAAATAGACCTTCCAATTTTAAATTATGTAGATGAACTGGTTGTATTATCAAAATTCTCATTTGGGAGTAAACTTTAACATAAAAAATGTTTCCTCCAACCTTAAATTATGTGGATGAACTAGCTGCATTACCAAAATTTTCATTTGGGAGTAAACTCTGGCATATAAGTTGTTCTCTCCACATCCCTAACTATATCATAGATCCAATCATTTTTCATTATTACCCATGATATTACAGAGTTAATTACTTGTCATCCAAAATCAAGTAAGGTTTTGTACATTTGGGAAACAAACACATTTCTTGATTTTGGTACAAATTATTCATAGCTCTATTTAAAGTGAACAAGTATATATATATATATATATATATATATATACTAGGTGGGAGCAACGTGCAAAGCACATTTGTCTAATTTTATGAAATGATTATTTGTAAAAAATAATATATATTTTATAAAAATTATTGATGTCACTTAATAATTTAAAGCATATTGGAGAAAATAAAAACATTAGTTCAAAATATCATATAATCCAATACATGTTTATAACATCCATAATTTTAACAAAGATGTATACAAAAAATTTAATAAAAGTCTAACACAAACGGTAGTTCAAAATATGTGTCGTTTGATGTTTGTATTATTATTCATCAATTTATGTTATCCTGTAGACGATCAATAGAGACAACATTGAAATTCTTATTTTGCTGTTAGTTGAGTCGATCAGGGACAACATAAAGTTAAAACATAATCTTTTTATAAAATTTGTGGTATAATATTTTCTATATATAGCATATATATAAATCTTAAAATATATTTTGAAGTTATTGGCCGAATTTACTCTTTTTTTATTAGCTCAAGGATTACGGCTTTTGTCACGTACCCATCATAGCGAACCCACGTATGGAATATGACTTAGTAGAAGCTACGTCCTACTACCATGGGGAAAAAAATACTTTGATTAAACACGCTTGTATTATATATTATATGAGATTTTTAAATTTGAAATACTCAATAATCTGAGTTAATGAAACGTATAATACACGTATATTATATTTAGGGATTCACGTCTTATGCACCTAATACACGTGTATATGTTAAGGAAAAAGAGAAAAATATAATAACTAATGTGACGCCCCCAAATCCCCACGTACCAACACGGGGAATTCGAGACGTCCGGATGGTGACAACCCGGGTCACCATCCTATCGACAAGTGCCAAGTGTGTGCAAGCGACAAACGTGCACAAGGAAAATACGCAGCGGATAGCAAAGTCATAAAATTAAGTACCAGAATTTTATCTTAAATAAAATACAAAGCGGTTCAAAGATACATAATAAAATATTACAAGTCATAAATATTGTTTCAAAACCAAATACAAAGCATAAACTTCAACTCAGAACTCCGGCGGAGCCGCATCCTCGGGCTCAGCCTCCTCCTCCTCCTCGAACTCTGCACCAAAATCTACGGTACCAAAAATGGTGCCGCAGGTAAGTAAAATCCAAACACCACTAGATAAAAGCATATTAAACTCAAACAATATGCATGAATAAATGCCAATGCACAAAACTCACAAACCATATTTTTCCACGCACGCCAAAAACCCATTTGGCTCAAAAACATAACCTTTAAACAAACCTCGCCGTTATCCCCGATAACGGCCCACACACACCGTTTAAAACCAAGCCTCGCCATTATCCCAGATAATGGCCCAAACCACCATTTTCCCAGAAAATGGATCACAAGACCATCGCCATTTTCCCAGAAAATGGCCCATATCCGAAAACCATGAAAACCAACCAATTATGCATGCACCATGATCTCCCCTAGGGATCATCCGCACACTCTGGCTCTGTGCCACACCGCAGGTAACGTCTACGCGTGTGACACCTACACGAGCGATGCCCAGACTCGCGCCTCCAACTCGCGCGTACCTGGCCAGGCCATCCTCTAGTCCCCGCCACTATAAGGACCACGGAGTCGACACGACAGCGTTACCGTATCGTGCGATCCGGTCGTCGCCCAGCGACAACCCAGGGGATGTCACTCAGTATTATCCACTCCCGAGTGACCAGAGGAGCTCCACCGAGATAATAACCCATCCCGGCTTGGGCTCGTGATACGCACACTCCAAAAATCCATTTACGCCAATAAAATAGGATTTTCTCAATTAAAATAAAATACACGTGCATGCGCCATGTAAATGCAAATTTCAATGCTCGACAAATACAATCAACCATAGCACAACAAAACAAGCAACTCCGTCCTCCATCCATCCGACCCCCGAACTCCTCGGACTCAGTCCGGAATCAGCAAACCAACCAATTAAATTATTGAAAGAGTAAAATACATTTAAATCTAAAAGTAGAGTTTGGAAAATACTTACAGAGCTATATAGGATTTTTAGAAGGTTCGGCGCGAAGCAAACGGCGATGCGAAAGCAACGTAACAGTGCAAATGCACTGTTCCCGTGGGTCGCAAAATACCCACTTTTGAACGGGGACAAACCAAGACACCAAATTGATAGGGAATGGTCTAGGGATGTTTATGAAGCTAGTGGAAGTGAGTTTTGGCCGTGGGTGGCGGCGAAAACGCCGGTAGAAGCGAAAAAAGGGCAAATCGGAGTTGAGCTCGTGGGAGCTGCTCCGGTGACCGTTTGAGGCCGGGGATGGGTGGGTTAGGACGGCAAGGAGTCGGGGATGAAGTGGTGAAGAGGTGGTGGCCGGAGGTGGAGCGACGGCGGCGGATCGAGGCAAAAGCCGTGCGGCTTGCTGGGGGTTTTCCGGCCAAACGGCCGGCCGGTTGGGGCTGGAAACCGGTGGGGGTGATCACCGGCCGGAGGGGAGTCGACCGGTAGGGGTAGTGCCGACCACGGCGGCCGGACGGCAGTGGGCTGGGGTGATGGCCGGTGTTGCCGTGGGTGAGGAGAGAGAGAGAAACAGAGAGACGCGGGAGTGAGGTCCGAACGGGAGGAAGAAAAAAAAGAAAAAAGAAAGAAAGAAAAAAAAGAAAGAAAATGGAAAAAGAAGATAAAAGAAAAGGAAAAGAAAAAGATGAAGTAAAACAAATGAGGTCCAGTCCTCACTTCGGAAGTCCAACGACTGATCCGCCGAAAACGATATAAAAACATAAATCGACTAAAATAAATTAAACACTACATCAAATAAATAAATAAATACCAAGAAAATATTTTGATCACATCGATAAGCTAAAATAAAATAAATAACTAGCAAAAACCAACTGTTAAATTTTTTTAAAACCAACAACGAGCTAAAATCAATTAAACAGCAATTTAAATTCAACAGCCAATAAAATCCAATTAAAATCCGATAATTTAAAATAAAAGCATTATAATAATAATTAAATTAAATTATTCTTTCAGTGAAAATACACGTAAAAACGGGTCATCACAACTAATCTTTAATTACTTATTATTATATAAGCTATTAAGTATTATAATTATTGTGATTAATAAATCATATAACAACATTGAATGCTATCTCTCTCAACATTTATGTCTTCATTTTATATGACAAACCGTTAAAACAAACGGTGTTAACTTTAACGGAAAAACAAGAAAAACCGTTAAAACAAGATTTTCCGTTTCATACACACTTTTTATATATAGAAGATATATGGCCAGTCATACAATAAAATTCATAAAAAAAACAATAATTAAGGATTTTATAACTAATAGCCATGCATGATTCAACACCGAATAAATCATACATCTATATGGCCTACCATACAATAAAGTCCATAAAAACAATAGTAAGAATTTTTATCTAAAAACCATAAATCAACTCCCTTCATACATTTATATGGCTTACCAAACAATAAAATTAATAAGAAACAATAATTAAGAATTTTATATCTACTAGCCATAATTCAAGCGTAACTAATTCTCTCATTTATTAAACAAATAATTAGTTTTATAATTTTTATTAGTTTTCTAATTTTTCTGATTTCTTTTATAAAATTAATTTAAAGATTCTGGAAGGGTCTCAGCTGGAACTAGATCTAATAGTGCAAGACCCGATTTAGTAACCCCAAGTTGGGTCACTATTAGGGTAGTTTTTCCTTATTGGGGCTAGTGTGGGCGCAATTGCATCCCTTTTTTGTTTTGTTCTATTTGGGATGGGCCAGGCCCATTCTTGTGGGTCGCAAGCTTTTCTAGACTTTTCACTCTTTTTCTTTTTTAACATTCTCAGGCCGAACCAAGCCTTTCAACCCATTGTAATGGCCCATAATCACCAATTTATCATTTTGGCCTGCGAGAATGGGTTAAAATCGAAGCCCAAACCTAAAGCCCAATCACTAAAACCCAACTTGATGGTTTAAGTTGCCCAACCCGGTTTTGTGACTGGTAACCTGAAGACCTTCTCTTCTCAACCCATTTAGGTTGCACCACATCGGCTAATTTTTCAGCTTGTTCTGGCACAGACGTGATCGTGGCCTAGAAGGAGATGCCAGCAAGGCATCCCTGGCCTCCTCCGACCACTAACCTCCATCCCTTTCTCCTTTTTTTTAATAACTAAACAAAAGAAATAGAGGCATCGCCACTAACTGACAGGATTACCCTATCCATCGGTGATGCCTCCCATCCCGGGTTATCGAAAGGGATACACTGACCATCTTCACAATGCTGCTACCAACCCACAGCAGCTCTTCCCTCATTGTTTTCCGTTGAACTAAAACTCCATACAAATATTCTCTCAACTATTCCATGCTGAGACCACACCTATGGATCAATATCAATCAGTGTTTTTGGTACCGTACCGTACCGGCCAGTACGGCCGGTACATTTCGTACCGGTCACTAGGCTGGTACAGGTATGGTACCTATTTCGTACCGGCTGAAATACCGGCCGTACCGGCCTGTACCGGCCTGCGTACCGGCTTGTACCGGTCGGTATTTCGGCCCTTTATCTTTATTTTGTTTTCATTTTTTTAAGCTATAATTTCATTTTTTGACCCCTAATTCATACTAGACTATTTATAATTTATATATACATATGTATTCATGTATAATTTATTCATATATAGACTATTATTTTGAAATATATTATATATATATTTATATATATAATTTATTTATATATCGATTATCTCGAAACGGTACACGAAACGGTACCGGTATCGAAATATTTCGTTCCAGTTCCTTGACCGATACGCCAGCCGATACGGTATTCAAAACATTGATATCAATACATAAATTTATAAATACATGGAGTTTATATCTGAAACATATGTTGTACAGGAATATTTATAACCAAATCACGATTTATAAATTTACATCAATATTATATTTTATTGAAACCGTAAAATATCTGAAACTTGTAGCACTAGTAACAAATGTTAAATACTTTAACATGATAGAATAATATTGGGATCTCTTATTTTCTGTTATCCATGCCATTAAATAATAACAGTTAGAACATGCACCTCTCTTCATTGTAGTTTGATAAAGAATCTGACCTGACTATGAAAGATGGAACACATAACAACTTTACCTTCGAGTGTTCTGGTGGTTAGAGGCACAATTATATTAAAGATGATAACCCTTAACCCTCTCAGTTTTTAAATAGACTTATGGCCATTATGAAATATAGAGGTAGTTGTGCCATATTGGAACTTATTAATTAAGAGATATATTTGAACTAGTATAAACCAATATAGATAAGGGTGTGTGAGACATTGAGTTTTAATAAAAGTTTTAAATTGGAAAGTACTCAATCTCTCCTAATTTAATTCTTTCTTAGTCACAAAACAAATTCTTTATCTTTCATTTTTTAGACCGACATTACATGATCAGTTGAACTGAAAACTTAGTAAGAGAAATTATCAAAGAGAGGGAGGCTAGAGGGTGATAATGGTAACCATTTAGCGTACACAACATATTCCTTTGTTTTGTCTTGAACAAAGCATCAAAGGTACTTCTTGCTAGATTTGTTAATTGCTTGATCACTTTGGCCATCAATTTGGGATGATATCAAGTGAACTCCTATACACGAAAGAGTTTTTTGTTTTTCATTTTTTTTTTAAAAAAAGTGTTGGTATAGTATATATCATAGGCATAAATAATTTTGAGTCCGAAATGATGATGAACTATAGTGTTTTCTATATATGAGTGAGATAAAGCGACAAAATGGGCACGCTAGTAGTTCTTTAACCTAACCACAACTACTCAAATGATAATGTGTCCATGAGAAGGACTTCCTCCCACGGAATCCACAATAATGTCTGTCCAAGATATATGGTGAATCCATTGGTAGAGGTTGTAATTATAACTTAATTAATAAGTTCTACTAATAACTTAATTAGTGTTATAACAACTTAATTATAAGAGGCCAATTAGGTGTTAGTTTCATGTTTCATCCTTTGGAAAATGCCATGTCACAAGTTCGAATGAAAGACTTGTCAGAGAAATTCTCTCTGATCGAGCTTGTTGCATGTGTTAGACAAAGATCCTAGCTGTAACTCCTTTAGCATCTCCACGGCTACATGTTGCTTGAAGTCTTCTAATTCTACTTCCAACATTATCATCTTTGTAAGGTCTAGAGAGGGTATCTACCACTACAAGAAATCAGGCTTTTTCCAGCTCTCACAATCATCTCAAAAGGTATGAAAATCTCTGGATATCACTATTTCTAGCAATTTTAACTTTGTTGCACGCTCGCCACAATTATCACGTGTTTTTTGCTCAAAGAAATGATAAAAAAAATAATCGTTGCTAAAAATATTTTTACCAGGGATTTTGTTTTCCTTGTGAATAGTCCAAACATCGCTGTAAATGTCCTTATGCCTTTAAAGATAAATCGCTGAGAAATCTCAATTGTAGCAATTTATATCATCGCAAATATTGTATAAATCGTTGCAATAGATTTGAGATCTTTCCAACGAAAATTAAAAAGTTGTTGCAAAACACCTTTTGCAGCATAGCTATGATGTTGCAAATAGAACCAAAATCGCTGAAAATAATCAGAAACTGCTGCAAATGGGGTGATCCATTTAAGGTAAAATCGCTACTAAAATTTAATTCTAGCATTTTGTATCATCGCAATAACTATAAAATTGCTACAAAAAAGTCCCGGTCATTTGCAGCAAATATTAAATTTTTGTTGTAAAAGAAGTTTTCTAGCGTAACAGTGATGCTGCAAATAGAACCAAAATTGTTGCAAATGGGGTCATCCATTTAAGGAAATATTGTTGCTAAAATTTAATTGCAGCATTTTGTATCGTTGCAATAACCACAAAATCGCTGCAAAAAAGTCCCGGTCATCTCCAGCGAATATGAAATTATTGTTGCAATCTTTTCCAGCATAACCGTGACACTGCAAATATAACCAAAAGCGCAGCAAATAATCACAAACTACTGCAAATGGGGTCATCCAGTTAAGGAAAAATCGTTACTAAAATTTAATTACAGCATTTTGTATCGTTGCAAAAACTATAAAAATTGCTCTAATTTCCTTTTAGTGCATTTTTTTCCTGCTCTTGCGAGAGACATTGGTTATATATATATATATAAGTGTGTCATTTTCGCACTTGATCTAAAATATATTATTTGTCTTGTTCATACTTTTTTATCCTGTTCATGTCAGTCACTAAATAATTATTTAATCAATTTAATAACTAGCCTGAAATAATAAATTAACTTTTTTTAGTACCTTAAACAACACTTAATTTAAGTCATTTAAATTAAGATTAATTCATCATTTATTGTGGAACACTTTTCAATCATAATCCACATTATAATAATCACCACAAGTTTTTCACCTACATGAAACGCTCACGCATAAACCTATGATTTTTTCTATTCCATTACTATGTGGCACAATAATCAAATTTATGTGACACAAACTGGCACCACAATTGTTTTGTCTTTTTTTCTGTTCTTGTTTTTCACGTGTGTGGGTTCCAGGCAAGATTGAACATTAAGTTTTAATCTGAGGTGAAATTTATATATAAAAGTTGTCCTAGTTACTAGATGCTAATTTTTGGTTCTTATGTGGGTTTTGTATGCACTATGGAGCGGATATTGGGTCACATTGATTAAAATGTTTACATTTATCATTAACAAACTATGAACTAAAGGATGTAGTTACAGAAGGAAGAAATTTCCGAAAAGGTTCTGCTGCCAATTAGGGAAAATCCACACAAACAAACACAACTAAATGGCATAAATGAGTAGAACTGAGATTGACCAAAACAAGAGAAAAATCCAACTCAGGGACAGGATAAAAATGGGCATTCGGGAATCAATCACAATAGCCTCCTCGGTGGGGATATCAATCACAAAGATATAGAGGGGCACGAGAGTACCTATATCCTAAGTCACGTGTTTCTTGTGGCGTCCCAGGTCAAGTGGCGGTAGAAGGCATGGCCAATGGGTGTAGCGGATCAATCTATGGATTTTTGCACAAGAGGTGTTAGGGCACGTCGAGAGAGAGAGAGAGAGAGAGAGAGAGAGAGAGAGAGAGAGAGAGAGAGAGAGAGAGAGAGAGAGTTGGGAAGAGAGACGAAGAAGATCAGAGGGAGGGAAAGAGACACTACAAGGGAAATATAGGGAGACGATGCCGGCGCAGAGGACCAGTCGGGGCAAAGACACAACAAGGGAAATGAATTTCTGAAAGTGGGGTGGAGAAGCTTGGGGTGGGCGTGCGATTTTGGAGAAGGAGAGAATAGAGAGAAGTGGAGAAGGAAGAAGCAAGAAAGAAATCGGGGGGAAATATAAGTGATTTCGTGAGAACTTTGTTGGCCAGACATAATAGAGACTATTATATGGTCGCTACAACATGTTTTTACAAAAACAACGATCAAAATCTCTCAAATGTCATATTTTTTGTTGCAATTACAAGAAGTAGAGAAATTATGACTTTCGAGAGAAAAACTGAGCAACGATTCAGAAATCGCTGCAATAGGCTAGATTTCTTGTAGTGTACCACTCTATCTTTTTGACCTTTTCTATACTCCACTGTGAAGTCATTACTTCACTAGACCCATATGCATTAGAGCATTGGTAAATTGCAATGGTGCCAAAGCCAAAGCCAAGATTTGGCTAAAACTATATGTTTTTCTTAAAGCCAAAACCATTCAAGATATAACTTCATACTGGATTATCCATATATTAGCCAAAATAATAATATAATGTTATTATTTTTTAATAATAATATTTTAAAAAAATTATAACAAAAGCCATGAAGGTGCAAAACCAAGCGCCTCCTTCATCCCGAAAAAAGAATACCGAATAACCTATAGTAACAAAATATTAACTCAAAAATGACCTCTCGTATTCTTTTCCAAACTACATTTTTTTTCTTGGACGAATTCTTTTCTACCCTATGTTCTAAAATATAAAGTAAATCAACATGATTATAACTGATAAAAGGATCCAGTACATTTTGGGGATCAAAAATAAAAATCCCGGTTCTTTACTCCATTCTAGTAAATAAAGAGTTCCTTGAAGCACAATAGGGTTGACATCTCACATGCTCACTTAATCTTAAGCTAGGAACTGCATTTTTAACTTCTATTCAAACTTAATCATTGTAACTGATTCTCCATGGATTCAAGATGTTACTTCAAACTCTAAATTTTTAGAAGTACTTAAAGAAATCCAAATGACCAAATTTAGAAATAGACACTCATAGGGCTAGGTTCAATGATTTTTTCTTACACATGGTGTGCACGCAGTGTTCACTATTTACCACATAACCACTCATCTAACACAAATATAGAACAAAATATGAAGCGAAAATGTAGTTGATGAATATAGCAAATGAAACTGAAAATCATGCAATACTTGCCTTGGTGATAAGTTGATAACCAGAAAGGTCACAAGTATGTGACTCTGAGTCTGCCAATCATGAGCACCATCTGTCATAGAAAGATTACTCACCTACTAGACCATGAATAATCTGTTAGATAATGGGAAATAAAAGATTAGAAAAAGAAACACAAGAAAAAATTAGAATCAAATAGATCTGAGACTTCGTTTTGATTTGGGGATTTAAGAAATAATTTCCCAGGAAACATTTATCCATAAAAGATTGGAGAATAGTGGCGGAGATATTCGTACCTCCAAGAGGGCGGCGGTTTGAGAGAGCTGAAGCAGGTGTTGGACGGCGTCGTAAACGTGTTCATGGCTAGAATTTAATAACCATTCTTCTCAAGATGACAACATGTAATATCCCGTATTTATGTGTATTTTTATTCAATGAATATTTAAATTATTATAATTAGTGGTTCTCTTGTTTTAAATTTAACCTGTTAACCGTTGGACTATTTTATGATTTTAAAGTTATGAAATTTATTTTAATGTGATACTCCATTTTTACGTATATTTTCACTGAAGGAATATTTTAATTTAATTAAAATAATAGTTCTTTTATTTTAAATAATCAGTTTTTAATTGGATTTTAAATGCTGTTGAGTTTAAATTGCTGTTTAATTTATTTTAGCTAGTCTTTGGATTTAAAATTAAGTAGTTAGTTTTTATTAATTATTTATTATATTTTAGCTTTACAATGTGTTTAAGATATTTTCTTGGTTTTATTGCTTTTAAAGTTATTTTCGTTGGATCAGTTGTTGGACTCCAGAGGTGAGGATTGGACCTCATTTCTTTTCCCCCATCTTTTCTTTTTCTCTTTTCTTTTTCCTTTCTCTTTCTTTTCTTCTTTTTTCTTTCTTTTTCTTTCTCCCTTGGCTCTCTCCCGCGCGACTCTCTCTCTCCACACCCATTTCCGTTCATTTTTCTCTCTCCACCTGGAACCACCACCGCCGGCCACCGTGCGGCACACCACCCACCAGATTTCTTCCCCTCCGGCCAGTGATCATCCCCACCAAGTTTCATCCCCATCCGTGCCGCTGTTTAGCCGGAAAACCATCTTCAAGCCGAGCGGCTTTTCCTCTGATTTGCCGCCGTCGCTCCACCTCCGGCCACCACCTCTTCACCACTTCATTACCGACTCCTTGCCGTCCTAACCCACCCATTTCCAGCCTCGATCCGTCGCCGGAGCAGCTCCCACGAGCTAGTTTCCGATTTGGGCGTTTAAGCCCTTTCACCGCCGTTTTCGTCGCCACCCACGGCCAAACTCTACTTTCACTAGTTTCATAAACACCTCTAAGTCATTCTCTATCAATCCCGAGCCTTGGTTTGTTCCCGTTCAAAAGTGGGTATTTTACAACCCACGGCAACAGTGTATTTACACTGTTACGTTGCTTTTCCTTCGCCGTTTGCTGCGTGCCGATCCTTTGAAAATTAATATATAGTGCTGTAAGTATTTTCCAAACTTCATTTTAGATTTAAATATATTTTTCCTCTTACAATAATTATTTGTGACTGGTTGGTTATTCCGGATTGAGTCCGAGGAGTTGGGGGTCGGTTGGATTTAAGGACAGAGTTGTTTGTTTGGTTGTTTTGGATGTTTGGAAAGTGTTGGTTAATTTGTGTAATTTTATTTGCATTGCATCGTGCACGCATATGCATGTGTTAAATATTGAAAACTGGGTTTTCAAGCGAAAAATGTTTTTTGGTATATGCGAACGATTGGATTGATTGGCTTGAGTCAGAGGCACGTGCAGGGATGGTGGTGAGCAGGGATGGTGGTAGAGTCCCACCTGCGATTCCCGCCTACGGTGCACGCGGCGTAGGGATGGTGGTGAGCAGGGATGGTGGTAGAGTCCCGCCTACGGTGCACGCGGCGTAGGGATGGTGGTGAGCAGGGATGGTGATAGAGTCCTGCCTGCGATTCCTGCCTACGGTGCATGCGTAGGGATGGTGGTGAGCAGGGATGGTGGTAGAGTCCCGCCTGCGATTCCCACCTACAGTGCTCTGATGGATTGGTTATTGGGCCATTTTCTGGGAAAATGGCGAGATTGGTTTGTGGGCCATTATCTGGGATAATAGCGAGAATATGTTTAAAGGATATATTTTGGGCCAAATGGGATTTTGGCGTGCGTGATAAAAATGTAGATTTTTGGGACATGTGCATAGGGCATCGTTTCATGCATATTGTAGAGTTTAATATATTTTCATCTTGTGGCATTTGGAATATTACTTACCTGCGGCACCATTTTGGTACCGTAGATTTTGATTCAGATGTAGAGGAGGAGGAGGCTGAGCCCGAGGAGGCGGCTCCACCGGAGGAGTGATTTGGAGTGTTTTTTATGTATTATATGTGTAGTTGTTTTTATTGGTATGTATTTGGATTTGAGATGTTGAACTTGTAATATTTTATTTACGCCTGTTTTAAACTGGTTTGTAACTAAACAAAAATTATGGTACTTAGTTATATGACTTTCTTATCTGCTACTTGTTTTTATTGTACACAAATTGCATGTACACACACATTTGGCACTTGGCGATGGGATGTGTGACCCGTGTTGTCATCATCCCGACGTGTCGATTTCCACGTGTCCGTACGTGGGAGTTGGGGGCGTCACATTTAATGTGCTTTCTTAATATTAATTGTTGTTTATTATTTAATTTGCTTTTTAATTTAAATTACTTTATTTTTAGATTTATTATTATATTTTAATTTACTTAGTTACTGTGTTTTAATTTGAGTTATCATGTTAAATCATGTTCGTTGGATCAGTTTCGAGACCTCGAGTTGAAAGGACTGAACCTCATTTTCTTTCCCTTCCTTTTCTTTTCCCCTTTTTCTTTTCCTTTCTTCCTTATTTTCTTTCCTCTTTTTCTCCTTTACCCCCTCTCCCTTCAGCCCATGCATTGCCCATCCCCAAACCCGTTTCCCTATCTTAGGTCAACCAACGCCACCGCTAACCACCACTAGCCACCACCTCACATCAGCCCCCTCCCAACAGCCTTCGATGCCAACCCCAACCACTAGAAGCCCTGCGCATAGCTCCTCTCTCACTTTATCTTGAATGGGTCTCACATGGGTCTCTCCCCCTTGCGCCGACGGGGCTCAGCCCTACGCCACTGCACCACCACCCTTTCGTTGGCGACTCTTCCCTCCACCGAAACCAACACCCCCCCCCCCCCAATGGCAACCTCTCTCCCTCCTTTGCCTCAACCTGAAATGGGTTTCCTCTCATGGGTTCCTTCCTTTCACCGCCACCCAACGCTGCCATGACACCACCCACCATGTCCTCCAACCACCACTGAGCTCCACAAAACTCCCAGCACTTTCTCCCCCCCTCGCGCAGCCCATGGTGGTCCCAAGTGGCCCCTAGCCTTACACGGGTTCCCTCTCTCCCACCCGGTTAGATCCATCGTGCCCTGCCACCCATGGCTCCAAGCCACCACCTCTTGCCTCCTAGCATTTCCCTTAGCTCCTCCATGCCCCTCCATCGCTAGCCAAGCTTCTCCTTTGAAATTTCCTATTTTGGACCCACATCCAACCCCTTTGAAACAGCGATGCCACCACTGCTCCACCACTTTCGGCATCACCTGTGATCTCGAGTGCCCTTGATCTTCCAGAATTTTCCTTTTTAGCACTATAATTATTTTCCAAAGAACCTTTGAGATTTAAATATATTTTGCATTAACAAATACTTTGTGATCTGGTTGGTTTTGCCGGACGTTGAGCGCGAAGAGTTGTGGTTGGTTGGATTGGAGAACGAAGTTGTTTGTGAGATTGGTTGATGTTAGGATTTGTTGGTTGTTGGATATTTTGTGTCTTGTCGTATACATTGCGTAGTGCATGCATGTTCATGTTTGTAAAATGAAAATTGGGTTTTCGCATAATTGCATGCATATTCATGTGTTAGAAATGAAAATTGGGTTTTCATGTGTAAAATGATTTTTGGGTGCGTATGTATCACAACCCCAAGCCGAGATGGGACATTATCTCTGTGGAGCTCCTCTAGTCACTCGGGAGCAGAATATACTGATTGACGTCGCCTGGGTTGTCGCTGGGCAACAATGGGATCGAACGGGATGGTAACGCTCTCGTGCCGGCTTCGTGGCCCCTCTGCTAGTAGGGGCAAGAGGATGCTTGTCTACAAACGTGCTGGGTGTGGAACTGGGTATCGCTAGTTACAAAGTCACACGCAAGGTTATTACCTGTGGTGTGGTGAAGGGAGCCAAGGTGTGCGGATGGTCCCTAGGGGAGATCATGGTGCATAGGGTTAAGATTGGATATGTGGGCCATTTTCCTCGAAAATGGCAAGATTTGATTAATGGAAATATGTGGACCATTTTCTGGAAAAATTGTAGATTTTATGTTGGGCCATTTTCTGAATTTTCAAGCCAAATGGGTTTTGGCGTATGTGGAAAATTATTCATTTTGGGAAAGGATGATTTTTGGGTCTCATGCATCTGTCATCATGTGCATGCATATTGTTGTTGCATGAATGTATTTCTATCTTATAGGTTGTTTGAATTATTACTTACCTGTGGTGCCGTTGCTTGGTATCGTAGATTTTGATATAGATGATGAGGAGGCTGAGACAGAGGATGTGGCTCATGATGAGGAGGCTGAGACAGAGGATGTGGCTCCTCCAGGGGAGTGATTTGGTGCCACTTGCTTATTTTGAGAATTGTTTTCTTGCTTTTGGATTAGATATTTTGGTTTATGATGTTCTCATTGGATGATTGTACTATTTTTTATACAATTTTATTTAAGCAAATTTGTATTTAAACAATTCTGGTACTTAGTTAATTGACCTTAACTTATTCGTTGCGTCTTTTGTCTTACACATGTTGCATGTGCACACACTTAGCACTTATCGTTAGGGTGCGTGACCCATGTTGTCATCATCCCAATAACTCGATTTCCTCATTTTCGTACATGGGACTTGGGGGCGTACACAACATATGCTAGCACACACCCATCTAATTTCCTAAACTTCTATTGCATCCTTTATTTATAGCTTGCAATCCTTTTATTCTTGGCATGTACAACTCTGTGATGACGAACTCCACTGTTAGCCACCACCCCAATTTCTGGATGACAACTCTACTGTCAACCCAACCTACACCAAATGGTGGAAAACTGATTGCATTGTTAAAGGGTGGATCATAGCCACTCTTTCAGAAGAAGTTATTGGCATTGTTGTTGGTTTCAACACTGCCATTGATGTATGGGATGCTCTATTGCATGCCTTCGCACGAGACTCCTCTATTTGCAGCCTTGCTCTTAAGCAAAGTCTTACTTCAATTGCCTAAGGCACTGATTCACTTTCTGTGTATCTACACCGTTTTAAGGCAATTTGTGATGACTTATCAACCATAAAGAAACAAGTCCAAGATCACAAAAACTCCTGGTGGCTTCTCAATGGCTTGAACAAAGATTACAAGTCTTTACAACCACAATGATGCAGCCTCCCATTCTGCCTTACTTATAAATAGTTACTCTGCTGGAGAGATACTCGAAGTGCCACAAACTTGATGCTACTCCTCAAATGGCCTTTTACACTCAGAAAAATCACAAGAACAAGAGAAGTGGAAATTAGTCCTTTAATTCCAAAGGACATAGTTTTCATTAAGGCAACTCTCTTTCAACAAGATGTCCAACCGAGGATTTGCTGGTGCTTCCCCCACTTCTGTAATTGAAACAATCGATACCAACAACTCCTTGATCTATCAAATTTGCAACAAAAGGAACCACACAGCCCCCAAATGCTTCAATCGCTTTAACAATTTCTTCCAAGCAGATGCCATACCTCAAGCACTAGCAGCCATGACCATTGCCAACGCTCAAGGCACTGACTCGTTTCCTAATACTACAACAATAGACCATGTAACCAGCAACCCAAGTATCCTAAAAGACGTTACACCTTATACTGGTTCCGATGGACATATGGTAGGAAATGGTGTCTCCTTACCAATAACTCATGTTGGTAATACATCTATCTGTTCTGGCTCTTCATCTATTCATCTCAATGATGTTTTAGTTGTCCCCTCTATTTAAAAGGATCTCATTTCTATTAGCAAACTTACCAGTGATTATCAGTTTACCATTGAATTTAATGGAGATGGTTTTGTGCTAAATGATAGGGCAACTTAGAGGGAAATAGCGAAAGGGCATAGACGTGGTCGTCTTTATAATTTTCAAAGTGATCCTTCTGCTTATTTTTCCAATCACTTTCACAAAACTAGTCCAAACCGCTGGCATCTATGCTTGGGGCACACACATCATCAAGTTCTAGCACATTTACATTCAAATAAAAGGATTTGTTTTTATGCAAAAAAAAAAAAAAAAACCCACAGATGCATCTACCACTTGACAATCAAATAAAAATACCTTTTCACAAAATTCATTGTGATCTTTGGGGACCTGTTCCCACTCTATCTAGTGACAAGTCTCGCTTCTACAACATTTTTATTGATGAATACAACAATTTCACTTGGTTTTTTTCCGATGCGGACCAAATCGGAATTAGCTTCATGCTTTGATATATTTTTTTTTTTATAGATATGTGCAGTGCCAATTTAATGCTCAGATTCTTATATTTCAAGTGATGAAGGAGGAGAATTTTCCTATCATGCTTTTTCTCCTTATCTGCAATCAAAGGGCATTCACCATCAATCTGCATGTCCCAAAAGTCCCGACCAAAATGGGAAGGCCGATCACAAGCATCGCAATATCACCAAACTTGGATTTACTATGATGTTCCACGCTTATCTTCCACAACTGTTCTAGATTGATTGTTTCTCCACCGTAGTATTTCTAATCAATCGACTGCCCTCCAAAGCTCTCAACATGTAGTCTCCATATTTCAACCTATATGGACATCATCCAAACTATTCCAACCTTCGTGTGTTGGGTTCTTATTGCTTCCCTTTTCTTGGTTCTTACCATGAGAAAAATTGGATCCAAAATCACTGCCATGTGTTTTTCTTGGCAATAGTAATAAACACAAGGGGTACCCAAGTTTTTATCCCCCTATTGGCCATTTGAACATCTAGCGCCATGTTATCTTCGATGAATCAGTTCTACCCTACTCCTCTCCAGGAAAATTATATGGTTATGAAACTATTACAAATGATCTCAGCTATTTCATTGATGGTGATCCTCCCTCCTCTTCTACTTTTAAATCACTCCAAAGCTTACCTGCCTCAGCTCATGCTCCTCTTGAGCCCTCTCCATCAATGATCAACAACAATGCTTCTACTTTCATACCCCATAATGTCTCTAACCAACCTAGCTCTCTTACAAAACTTGCTCCTCCCAAGCACTCCACTCCATCCATTGTCACTCACATTGACTTTCCTCAGCATCAAATGATAACTCTGGCTCGAGCACTTTCATAAACCAAATCCTAAGTATCAAAATCTTCATGTTGCTTGCACCTCCTCTTAGCTTCAACCTGTGCCTCGGAATATAACCTTTGCTCAACACCATCCCAGCTGGCTTGCAGCCATGCACAAAGAGCTTGATGCTCTTGATCAAAACAAGACATGGACACTTATCCCTACTCAGCAGGACATGAACATCATCAGTTGCAAATGGGTTTACAAAGTTAAACACAAACCAGATGGTTCTCTCGAGCGTCTTGAAGCTCACCTCGTAGCTAAAGGTTTCCACCAACTAGACGAGCTTGATTTTTCTAAAACATGCAATAACCCCCATGCTTTGTCGATGCTAGTTGACCGCACCATATTTGCAAGCTTAATCATGCTCTTTATGGTCTTAAACAGGCTCATTGCGCCTAGTTTATTCTCCAAACCTTCTTATTGCATCTTGGTTTTTACTGCTGCACGGCTGAGGCCCTGTTTGGTTACATAGTTCAAATGTGATGAAATAAGATGTTTTGAATAGTAATAAATAAAATATTATTATAATATAATTTTTTAATATTAATTTTGTATTGAAATTTTAAAAAGTTGAATTGTTTATTATATTTTGTATGAAAATTTAAAAAAGTTGCAATGATTAGATGAGATGAGATTATTTGGTTTTTGATAACCAATCGGGGCCTGATTCGAACCTTTTTATCAACGACTCCTTTATTGGCACCTTGATCCTCCATCTGTTTGTAGACGATATGGTTCTTACCAAAGACACACCATCTAGTATTGACTGGCTCATCTCACAGCTCTCTGTTGAATTCTCTATCAAAGATAAGGGGTCCCTACATCACTTCCTTGGCATCCAAGTGCATAGCACTCATCAAGGTCTCTTCATTTCACAATCCCATTATGCTCTTGGTTTACTCCAACAAGTTTCCATGGACTACTGCAAGCCAAGTGCCACTCCCATGCCCTCCACAAAGAGAATTGCCACTTTTGTTAACACACCCTATCTGGATCCAATTCACTATCGAAGTCTTCCAGGCGGCCTCCAATACTTGATTTTCACTCTACCAGATATCTCTTACAGTGTCAACTTTGCATGCACCATCCACGGCTCATTTTTAGCCTGTGAAATGAATTCTTTAACATTTTCTCGGCAACACCCACCTTGGTATCCTCACTTGATCTAAATGTTTTCTCAGACACTGAATGGGCTGGCTGCCCTTCCACTCGTCAATCCACTACCATGTTTTGCGCATTCCTTGGTAGCAACCGCATCCCCTGGAGTGCTAAGAAACAAGCCTCTGCCACTGCCAAGCTAACTTGGCTTTCCTTCATCCTCTGTGATCTTGGCATCTTCCTTCCTCAGCCCTTAATTCTTCACTATGATAACATCAGCGCTTTGCATATGTTTGTTAATCCCGTATTTCATGCCCAAATTAAACATATCGAGCTCGACTATCATTTTGTTCGTGAAAAAGTTGCCCTTGGCACTCTTGACTCGCTATGTTTCATCATCTCGTCAACTCGCTAACATTTTTACAAAGCCATTGGCCAAAGCTATCTTTCGTTATTTATGGTTCAAACTTGGCCTATGTCCATCTCCCTAGCCAAGTTTGAGGGGGAGTAATAACCATTCTTCTCAAGATGACAACATACGCCAGCACACACTCATCTAATTTCCTGAACTTCTGCTGCATCCCTTATTTATTACTTGTAATCTTTTTATTCTTGGCATGTACAACTCTATTTTTTGCTTGTATAGCTCCTTTCTTTTCTGTAAGTAATACTCTCCTATAAAATACAAGATGCTCTCTCTGTTCCATTGGGAGATAGAGTTTTCTAAAAATTCTTTAGACTTTAAACCTTAAATAGATAAAGGGTAGAGAATGAATTTTGTCTAGCATTGTGAATAAAAGAAGGAAAAGGGTGGAAGGATCACATCCAGAGAGATATGATTGTTGGCATACCATCTGAAGAGGATTGTGCAATTGTAAAGAGTGAGGTAATGCAAGAGAGAGAGAGAGAGAGAGAGAGAGAGAGAGAGAGAGAGAGAGAGAGAGAGAGAGAGAGAGAAGGCAGAATGACCCTCACCTTGAGAAGTCTAACCTCGAAAAGTATGATTAGTGATGTGGATGTGTTTGAGAAAGGCGAGAATATTAAACAAAAAGCACACAAAGAGAAGAGGAAACCAGCAGAACATGGGAACCAACAAGGAAGCAGAAGCACAAATTTCTGGACATAGAAATAGAGAAAAAATAGTGAGGAGGGAAGCTTAGCGTGACACAGAGAGAGGGGGGAGAAACAGGGAAGCTCGGGCCAAGAAAGAGATATTATGAGGGAAAAGGGTTCCTTGCCATGGGATATTATTGTGCAATAAAATAAGCCTTTGGTCAGTGAACAGTGGCTTGCCAAATATAACTTTTGATTTTGATTTACTATAGCTCATAGTCTCACCTAAGTGGCTTTAGCTAACCCAATGCAGAAGATTTAACAAAAAATGAGCCATATTTTTTGCTTCACTGGCATTTGGTTAAGTCAATGCCAATTCTTTTAAACTATCTAACAAATCTATTGAAGAAATCAAGCAAAGAAAAAAATTTGGGCTCATCACTTCTTAGATGCTAAATTAAGGAGTAGAAAGCATAGTTTTGAATTCCATTCTATTCCGGCTAGAGCGGCCAGAATTTTCCATTCCGTGTAGTACCTACTTCACCATACATCCTTATTCTGTTTCAAAATTTCGACCCATTCCATTATGTTCTGGCCAATTTCATACTACATTCCATTTCGGGCTATTTTAATCGCAATTCTATAAATTTCTTACATTTGGAAAACATATATGTAAATTTCAAATCTAGATGGCGTTATTGTAATTTTAAAATTTAAAAAAGATTTATATAATCAATTTTTGTTAACTTTAAATATGTCCACACATTTTTTTCCTTTTAAATCCTATTATTTTTGGCTATTTATTTTTTCTGTGTTTTTAATATGTCCCTTGGTC
Source organism: Carya cathayensis (assembly GCA_011037825.1). Lineage (NCBI taxonomy): Eukaryota > Viridiplantae > Streptophyta > Magnoliopsida > Fagales > Juglandaceae > Carya > Carya cathayensis. The sequence continues at coordinate 151,246 of QGSO01000482.1, forward strand.
ATCATTTTGCACTTCTTTTTCTGTTTTTTTGAAAATTTTAAATTGTGTTTTAACTTTAAATTGATTTTTAAAACACTACTCACAAGATTTTCCGTAGGTATTTTTTTAAACTACTTGAACTTAATTTTTTTTTTTTAACGGAGAATTACATTTTTCATCCACCAATTAGCAATTCCTCACTTTGTACCCCCGTTTTCAAGATTTACATGCACATGAAGTATACTAATTTCTTGTACCAAAGTGGTAAACAGCTAGCTAGAAAGATATTTATTTTTTAACCTTATATTCTTTTTATAAGAAACTAATTTAACTTATTATAAATATTAATCAAAGATATTTTCAAAAACCACATAAATGACCTCAAGTCTAATAAAGTAGTTGAGTTTACCCAAGTCCTTCATCTTCAAACTCTAACTAAGAAAGTTGTGAAGACTTCGTATCTCAGAAATGCCATTTCCAGTGATAATCATATCGTAAACACATAGAAGGATAATAATAATAATAATAATAATAATAATAATAATAATAATAATAATAATACCCACATCAATGGTCTATAGAAACAATGCAGCATCCTACAAACTGGGAACAAAACCTTGCTGAGCAACCACGAAACTGAATTGGGCAAAACACGCATGAGGAGCTTGTGTAAGGCCATAAAGACGAATATGGCAGATTTAGTGAAGAGGGTGCTCATAGCCAGTTGGAGGATTGATATATATTTCTTCAACAAGATTACCATTCAAAAAGACATTCTTGAAATCCATCTAAAATAATTGATGTCGATGAATTGCAGCAACTGCGAGCAAAGATCTAATAGAAGTCAGAAGTAAGTCATGGAACAAGTACAAAAGTTTCCACATAATCAATACCATGTTCTTGGACAAAACCCTTGACAACAAGATTAATCTTGTATCATTCCACCGATCCATATACACGAGTCTTCATTTTGTATACCCACTTGCATCCAACTGCAAATTTTCCAAAAGGTTAATCCACCAAGTCCCAAGTGTGAGTTTTGGTGAGGGCATCTAATTCATCGAACATAGCTTTTTTTCAAAAAGGGTTAAAACTAGCTTCATGATAACTGCAAGGTTCATGAAGAGCAGTAAGAGCATAAAAACAATGATAATCTTGGAGGTGTGTAGGAGATGCTCTTACTCAACTAGAGTGACGAGGCTCAAATACTTAGGATCTGGATTATGGGACATGTGATGCAATTGGAGGATCATGATCATGCTTGTCGGGTGTATCAGGAGTGGCCATAGAGAGACAATCTAAGGAGCTGGGCAGCTCTGCAATGAAGTCAGGGACTAACGCAATAGAAATATTAGTGAAAATAAGGGAATTCTGCAAAGGTAAGGAAGAGAAACAAGAAAGACTGGTAAACATTCAATGTTCCAAGAACGTCACATGAGGGGAAACACGAAGACGTGTAGTGATGGGATCATAACAATAATGGCCCTTTTGTGAAATACCATAACAATGAAAACAACATAGCCAAGAACATGGTTCAAGTTTGGTGTTTTCATGTGGAGGTAAATTGACAAAACAAAAAATCCAAAAATATGGAGTAAAGAGTAACCAGGGATTTTACCATAGAGAAGCTCAAATAGTGTTTTGTTGTGAATAGTTTGTGAGGAAATCCATTGATAGGGTATACAGTAGTGAGAGCAACTTCAACCTAAAATCTTTCAAGACTAGCAAGATGTGATAAGATTTAGGGAATTAGTTTAAAGCCTAATACCATCAGTGTCAAAAATTTGTTTAAAGCCTAATTCACAAAGTTGACCAACAGAAATAAGATTTAGGGATAGTTCGGGAACTAAGTATGCATCATCTACAGATAAGAATGAGGATGAGATAAATTCAATGTGACTGACAAATATAGGAGAACCATTAGCAGAACAAATGATAAGATTAGGAGAAAAGACAATTTTGTGGGAAAACAATGTAGAATTAGAAATCATGTGGTTACGAATTAGGAGTCAGGCCCGTATTTCGCTAGAGAGAGAACCTCCGACTTCTCTCTAGAAACCCAGCCACCTCTGAACCAGTTCTAGGGGGGGGAACGAGGCTTCGGCTCCATCCTCCCTTCTCTTCCTCCCTTCTTTTCCTTTTCCTTTTTTTAGTGGCTGTTGTTTTAGTTTTGTTTTTTCTCTTGTTTCTGGTTTTTGGTTTTTTTGGTTAAGCTCTCGGTGGAGGGCGCTGTATCGTCGTGGCTCTTACACCAAGGCCTTGCCCTCGGCTCACCCCAGTGCTCCTCTCTCCGGTCGTAGTTGGCGATGTGTTGATGTAGAGCGATGCGGAAACGTGGGCTGACCTGGTAGAGAGGAATCGGAGGTCATGGTTTTGGCCTCGGGTCTTGTGGGGTGAGTGGCCGGGCGGTGGCTCTTGCAGACAGTTTGAGCAGTTGCTCTGTTTCCCAGTTTTAAACAGTGGCGGCATGGGCTGTTTGTGGAGTGCAGAGGGCTGCTGGAGTGGCTGTTTGGGGCTGCTGGAACGTAGGGCTGGTATCGCAGGGGCGCGTCTGAGCGGAGAAATCCTATGGTGCGGCATGGAGGATGCGGTGTGGGCTGTCCTCAGAACCTTCTTTTGATGAGAGCTTTGCTAGGTCGGGCTAGAGACGGGCGGGGAAGATGCAGAGGATTGAGGGGATGATGATGGGTGGCGGCAGCTGAGGAATGAGAAGAAACCCTAACGGGTTGGGCCCCCATGTGCATTCATGCCGGGCCTTGGGCTGGGCCCTTTTTGCTTTACAGCCCGTTACCTGTTTTTTTTATGTTTTTGGCTTTGTTAGTCTGTTTTAGTTTTATAAATAATATAAATAGTCTAGGTCCCACTCCTCTTTTGGAGGAAGGTAGGTGTTTTTCCTACTCCTCTTTTGGAGGAGGTAGGTGGTGGTACTCTTCCTCCTTAGGAGAAGAGAGTGTGGTTGTACTCCTCCTCCTTAGGAGGGTGGAGCGTGGATGTACCTCTCTTCTTCGGAAGAAATGTTGTTTTAGCTCTGTTTTGACAGAGCGCTTTCTTTTTTTACGGTTGTCAGGAGAGAGGGTGTAGAAGTTTAGACAATGTCCGCCACAAAGAAATTTGTTGGCAGGGAAGCTCCTGAGCAGTTGCGTTAGTTGACTTATAGTCTGGTTCTCCTATACTGATAAGTCACAGTTGTAACTTCGTTTATGAATGAATGCTATGAAGCATATTCCCATAAAAAAAGAAATCATGTGGTTACAACTTGTAGAGTTGATGATCTACAAAGACGTACCTGAGGTGACAAATAGTGCAATAGAGAATCAAGACAAAACCTATTGATTTAGTGCCTCAAAATTAGCTACAATACAATGTGCAAAGTCTCGTTTAGGGAGCGGCTCCGTAATTTTCGGTCGATTATTTTGGGGATTAGGGCGATTGGTTTTGAATCCTGGATAGGTGCGGCTGCACCTCTTATGGCCGCCACGGGATCTATTGTTCCAACGGTTCATTCTCAGAGCTTCGTGGACCTTGTCTCAGCGGCCCCCCAACCGATTCCTGAGTTTGAAGTGCCATTTAGGGCACCGGAAGTTGTTGATGGTGAACTCTATTTTTTGTTCTCTAAGGATGAAATAAAGAGATCTGCAGAACCATTTCGGTTTTCTCTTGTCCTGGAGTTCCTCCGAAGACGTCCTTCTCTTGATGCCATCAGAGCTTTCATCTATTCCCTATGGGGATTGTCTTGTTTCTCAGTAGTTTCCTCCATGAGTAAGCCTCGTAATGTATTTATTTGTTTCCAGTCTGAGAGTGATTTAAACAAAGTTTTATCTAGAGAAGCAGCGGATGTTGATGGAGTTCATTATAAGGCTTTTCATTGGTCGACAGAGTTTTCTGAGAATGAGGAGTTGGTCCCCATTTGGATCAATCTTCCAGGGCTTCCACCAAATTTTTACCACCTTCATTTCTGAAGATCTTCACTGCACCTATTGGGAGATTCATATGTCGTGATAACTCTACCCAGTGCGCCACACGAACTGATGGTGCTCGTATGTGCGTGGAGATGGATGTTGTGAACCCTCCGTTGAATTCTTTCTAGATTGGCTCCCCTGGGTCTCCTTCTAGTTGGTTGCAGGAAGTGGTTTTTGAAACACTGCCTACTTTTTGCACAAAATGCAAATTACAAGGTCATAATGAGAAAACTTGTAAAACTGGTGTGAAGAGCAAGATGAATCAGAAAAAGAATAGCATGCAAAAATCTATAGGGGAACTAAAATGTGTGGATATTGAGGATCAGTGTAACAAAGAGCCCATGGATGATTATGTGTAAATTACGAAGCTGCAGGAGAGTGAAAGGATTGAAGGTAATCTGTTAGTGTTGATGAATATTGTTTAAGTTCTTAATGAGGAGATGGAAGAAGGGGAAATGTTACCAAACCAAGATCCATCCGACAATATAGCTGGGTTGAATGAGTTGGACCTTGGTCAGTCTATGGCCCTCAATGCAGTACAATTGGACCCTGTGGAGAAACCTGATTTGGTGAATGATGTTTTAAATGAACAAGTGGAAGAAGTGGGTGTATGCCTGAATAAAGAAGTGGCAGAAACTCAAATTGTTGATAATGAGATTGTCAATGAAACAAAGGCTGGTGTGGTGGATACAGTCGTTTGACAGGATGAACAACTGGAAAGTTAGGTGAATGCTGAAGTTGATTATAATAGACCTCCATGGGTGGAAGTTGGGGAAGCTCAACTAGAGGTACCAGATGAAGAGCAAATACGGGCAGTATCATTCTCTGATTTGGAGGGTGTAGATCAAGATGCTCATATACAAGTGGAAAAAGAAGTCATGTCGGGGTCAGAAGACTCTACAAAAGTTGTTAGTGCCAAGATGGGAAATAAGGTAAGGACTTCTAACAAGGCTAGGAATAAGCCCTCACGCTTTAATTTTGATGCATAGAATTATATATTGGAATGCATGTGGTATTGGGTCCTCTACAAAATGATTGTTGAAGATGGTGTGATCTAGTAAAACTTGCATCTTTGCTGTTGCGGAGCCTTTTGTTGATGAACAACATCTTAGACGGTTACAAAGTGTTGTATCCTTTGAAGGCAGTGTTTCAAAACAAGAGCTGGGGGTAAAACTATGGGTGTTATGGTCTGAAGAGGTAAAAGCTTCGGTGATACATTCTTCTTCTCAAAGTATCACTATGGCAGTTGAGCTGAACGGTAAATGTATGCAGATTACGTTTGTTTATGCAAAATGTAATTACGGGGAGCGTCAAAAATTATGGGATGATTTATGTGGGCTATAGTCTTTGAATGTTATTGGCGATTTCAATATAATTAGATCAGATAATGAACGGATTGGGGCGTCCTCGTCCTCGTCCTCGTATTGCCTTGGAGGAATTTAATTCTTTTATTGATATGGTGGGTTTAACTGATCTGGTTTTTCAAGGAAATAAGATGACCTGGTGTAATGGGCAGGAAGGGAGTTCTAGGAGTTGGGCAAGATTGGATCGAGCACTTGTCAATTCGGCGCATATTTTAGAGTTTCCCTCGGCTGGAGGATTATATTTGCCAAAATTTTCTTCTGATCATGCTATTTTATAGGTTGATTTGTGTCCAGAGGATAGAAGATATGGTCATGTCCCTTTCAAATTCCAGCAAATGTGGACAACTCATGATACTTTTATGAATTTTGTTACTAATGAGTAGAAGGAGGATCATGGTTGTGGTGGGATAATTCATTTGGCTAGGAAATTTAAAAAATTGAGAGTTGCTCTTCATTTATGGAACCGAAATGTGTTTGGGTGGACTGGCCTTCATATTCAGTAGTTGGAAGAGAGGGTGCAAGCTTTAGAGGAGCAACTGCAGGTGGGTACTAATGAGGAAGTAGAACTGGACCTTGTAGCTACCAAAGTAGAACTAGATACGTGGAACAGTAGAGAAGAAATCCGTCTTGCTCAGCAGGCGAAGCAAGAATGGATTAAATTGGGAGAAGCAAACTCAAAATTCTTTAAGGCAATGGCTTCAAAAAACCATAGAGTGGTGGGGCAAATGAGATTAGTGAAAACGTTTGGTTGAGATCTCAGAAGAGGTTCACTCGGGTGCTGTGACTTATTTTCATAACTTCTTGGCTTCTAATCATCATTCATCATTACCGGATCTATCTTCTCTTATTACACCTGTTATCTAGGCGGAAGACAATCTGGCTCTTCTAGAACTTCCTTCAATCCAAGAGGTAAAACAAGCTTTGTTTTCGATTCCTACGGATAGTAGTCGGGGTCTTGATGGGTTTGGCTCGGGTTTTTATAAAGCTTGTTGGGATATTGTTGGTACAGATGTGGTGGATGGGGTCCATGATTTTTTCAAAGGGGGAAAAATTCCGAGGGAATTTACTGCTTCCTTTTTAGTGTTGATTCCCAAGATTGACAATCCAAAAAGCTTTGACAAATTCTAACCTATTAGTTTGTGTTCTGTCTTCTATAAGACCTGCACCAAAATTTTGGTTAACCGAATATCTTCCTTGCTTCCTCGTTTAATTTTTGAGGAACAGGGAGCCTTCATTCCTGGGAGAAGCATTTTTGAGAATGTGAGTTTGACACAGGAGATGATTCAGAACATTAACAAGCCTGTCCGTGGTGGTAATGTGATTTTGAAAATTGATATGGCTAAAGCCTATGATAGAATGAATTGGGATTTCCTTATTCATTCTTTGGCTAGTTTTGGTTTTTCTGAGGGAGTTTGCAATTTGGTGCGCCAATGTATCTCTTCACCTTGGTTTTTAGTTGTCATGAACGATATGGTTTCTTCCAGGGAGGGAGAGGCTTGCGACAAGGTGATCCTTTATCACCATATCTTTTTATGTTGGGGGAGGAAATTCTTTCCAGATTTGTGAAAGAGTTTTCAGGAAAAGAAGATTATACCTTTTTAGCATCTTAGAGGGGCTTCCCCAATATCTCATCTCCTTTACGCAGATGATATTGTGATCTTTGCTAATGGTAATAAAAAGTCGATGCGGGCCATTTCTGAGGTTCTTACTATCTATGAAAGCTGGTCTAGGAAGCAGGTTAATAGGGAGAAGTCATCTATTATTTTCTCGACTCTTATTCCACGTTCCAGGTGTCGTAACATATTGCATAGTTTTGGTTTTTATCAAGGTGCTCTTCCTTTTAAATATTTGGGGGTTCCTATTGTGTCTGGGAGACTTAAAGCAATGCATTTTGATGAGTTTCTTGGCAAGATCAGGGATAAAATTGGGGGTTGGCAAGCTCGACTGTTGTCAAGTGGAGCTTGGCTTTTGCTTTTAAAGCATGTTCTTGGTAGTTTCCCTATTCATCTTCTCTGAATTTTGTAGGTACCCAAATCTGTCCTCTCTTCTATTTCTAGAAGTTTTAGCAATTTCTTTTGGGGTTTTAAAGATGGCAGGCCTAAAAAACATTGGAAATCAAGGAAGTTGATGTGCAAACCGGTAAAGGAGGGTGGTATTGGCATTAGAAAGCTAGATGAGGTACAAAAAGCTCTTCATATGAAATTTGCTTTGAGATTATTAATAGAGAATTCTATTTGGTCCAGATTTTTTTAATATAAAACAAAATCATATTTCTTCTGTTAATCCCAAAAAAGGTTCTAGATTTTGTAAGATGGTGATGAGAAGCCTGCCAGATGTTATTGACCATTCCAAATGGAAACCAAAGAGAGGGGATATCTCTTTTTGGTTGGATAAATGGATTGGGGATGAGCCTCTTGCAGCTTCATTTCCTATAAGCTTGCCTAACATAAAACTGAAAGACTGTTGTAGGACCAGTGGGTGGGATATAGATCTTCTTGTTCATATCATCCCTACTCCTATATAGATCAATGAACCATCTAGCTTCCAATCTTATCCCCCTCCAATGTAGTGGAAGCTCGAGGGCATGGCTCACCATAGCATAGAGGTTGTTTTGATCTTTGTTTAGTTCGACAAACTCTTCGAGTGTTTTAGTTGCAAAGTCTCTTGCTTCGTCCAAGATACTTTCACCTTCTATAAAAAGAAATGAGGCTTCATACAAGCATAGAATTCCTTTGATATCATCACAAAGACTTGGCTCGAAACATCCAAACTCATTCTTGAAGCAATTGAAAATCTCTGATATAAACAAAGATTAATTACGATCAAGCCATTACTTGGCGAGTAAATGTGTTTCAATTATTTCAAAGCATTTTCTAGTTGTAATATTTTGCTTACCTTGTGTCATGCTATATCCGTGTTGTCTTAGTAGTCTAAATTGAAGAGCGGAGGAGTATAAACTCTCTTTCTTGCACATGATATCAGCACCTTGATAACTAGTAATATTAGTGTATATACTTTCCAAGATCACTCTAATATCACTCTGAAAGTGATAAGATAATCCAAGCCTTTGCAGGTTATCAATCAGCTCAAGTTGTAGTAAAGGATCAACCGCTTTGCGAAGCATTATCCTCACCTATAGTATATCGCTGCAAATAGTTATCGCAATTGCAACAATTTCTAATATATCGCTGCAAATAGCTATAGCAATTGCAACAATTTTCTAATATATCGCTGCAACTATTCAATCAATTGCAACAATTTCCTCATAAATCGTTGTAAAAAGATCGCTCTATTGCAACAATTCTTAATAAATCGCTGTAAATACTACCATCAATTGCAACAATTTCTAAGACATCGCTACAAAAACTAACATTTATTGCAGCGATTTTGGGGTAATTGTAGCGAGTGTAAATGCTGTAATTACACTTTACCAACGCTTTCAATTACATATTTGCAACACCAAATATATTTTGCAGCGCTTTTGGGCTAATTTTCAGCATTTAGGTTGCGCTAGAAAAACGATTTTGCAACAATTTTGTACAAAATCGTTGCAAGTGATTGGACCAATTACAACGATTGGGATTTAATTGCAGCGATTTTAGATGCTGTATTTAGTCTTTAACAACGATTAAATTACTCATATGAGCAACAATTTTGCCTTTTTGAAGCGGTTTTAATATTATTTACAGTATTTATATTATGCTGCAAAAAATTATTTGCAACAATTATTTGATAAATTGCTGCAATTGAGGTTTCTCAGCGAAAGATGTTTATGGGCATGTGGGTACTTGCAGCGTTGTTAAGAGTATTAGCAAGGTAAAAAATTCGCTGCTAAAGAAGGGAATTGCCAGCGATAATTTCTTTTACGCTGCTTTGGGTAAAAAAGACGCGATTATTGCGGCGACCGTGCAAGGAAATAGAAAGCGTTGGAAAAAATTATATGCAACAGTTTTGATGAGTTTTTGCAACGATTTTAAGCCCTGCAAATGACCTAATTTCTTGTAGTGATAAATAAATACAAGCTAGATCTCTTAATCAAGATAGTATTCTAATCAAATATAAATCAACAAAAATAATTATCATATATATATATAAACACACACATACGTATTTATATGAATTAATAGACACAATTAATAATTATGAAAAGACACAACATCTCAAATCAAACTTCTACTATATATGTAAGAACATGTCCTATTAAGGAACAAGCCGCTAGGATTCCACATCACTCAGTGCTTTAAATCATCTGTAAATAATATAATGAATAGTAGTAAAATAATTTATAAATAATAATAAAGTAATAGTAAATAATTTTTAAATTAATAATAATTTATTATTTATAAATAATAATAAAGTAGTCTAAATTGATCTCAGTAGCAAAACACAGCAATATATAAAATTGAATATTAATGATCAACTTCTGAATTCGTGATTATATTATATCCACCGGCCACGTCCTTTAATTTAAAAGTATATTGAGAATGCGTGGATCTCAATTGCAGCGCGCTCCAGTTACATAAATTAGTGCATGCAGCTTACTTTCTCGTAATTAAATCCAATAACTAAAGAAATTACCTTGAATTTCTTGGTAGGGCCCCCATCCATAGGAGCCATGGCTTCCCTAATTGGTTATTAAATTTTTGTATATATAATTGAGAAAAAGGAGGATTGGTCCCTACCAAAAGATGAAAAAATCATCGTTATATTATATTATATTATACATATATATATATGGAATATATAGATTATCTACTTTGAATTCAAATGTCTAAATATATATAACCAAACAAGCAAATTTCAATCCAACTCGTCCATCTTTTATTTCTGCAAGGAGCTAGACCGTAAATGCTAGTGTAATACATCTGACATAACTTTGACATATGTACGTAGTACGCCAAAGGTTGTTGTTACTTATGTAGAGAAATGGGCTGAATCAGCAATGCTAACACAAGATCCTTAGTTTCATGGTTTCCAATACCATGCCCATCTCCATGCTGGTACATGCATTGGGCCATCCTTGCAAGGTTCATTGCAATCTCAACAAATGTTTCTGAGAAGGGAGAATTGGCAGCGCGTTCTTCATTAAACTTCTTCCAAGTTGTACTAATCAAAGACCTTATGTACTCACGAGCAACTTCTTCACTAGCACCGGTATCATTCATATAACACTGGATCGATTTAGGAACATCACCTCTCTCTAACTCATACTGAAAAAAAAAAAAATAACAATTATATATAGATATGTGTGTTAGTCTATGTGTTCATGTGAAGTAGTCCAAATAACCTTGATAAAATTCTTAAGGATAGCATGGTTTGTATACCGTAGATGTTCCGAGATCATCTGCAAGTCGTAAAATGATTGATGACCAACGAACTATATTCGAATACTCTTCCCAACAACCCAAGGCTTCCTTTGTTATTGGATTTGTGACTGAAAAATAAGCATGCACCAATATAACTGGTGCTGATATTGAAACCCATGCATTTTCAATATATTCTTGAAAGCTTGGTGTATATCCGCTGTAGTACCACCTTGCCTCCAACATATAAGATTTGCATAAATCTACCCACTGAAACACATTTAGTGGAGCAATGAGATAGGGGAAGTATGACACTTGGAAAAAGAAATGTTAGGGAAGAATGATGATAGAATTTGGAAGTCAAGGTCTTACTGCTTTTTTAAGATATCGAACATTGTTCAATCCTTTCTGCTTGAGTGTGTCGAAAGCCAATTCATTGATAGAATTGTGGAGAGAAAGAAAACACATTTGCATGTAATAAGGAAGTTGTTCCATTGCATCTGTATCCCATCTGAAACCACAAAGATTATATTTAAGTCATTATGACAAATAAGCCCCCCCCCCCAACACCAAAAAAAAAAATACACACACACACACACAATATTGTCATTAACACAAACCTTTCAATAGTATCTGTGAAGAGCTCAAGTTCCTCCAAAGTGCCATATACATCATATACATCATCTATTGTTGTGATTAGTGAATTGACTTTTGTTAGCATTCTCCTATTATATCCGAACTCAGGCTGAAATGATACTCCCACTGTCCACAGGAAATTTTCCATCAACCTATCCCTCGCAAAGCTCAAATTTTCTCCAAGACCAGTGCTTCTCCACCAACTTTATATTACTCAATAAAAAAAACAAATCAATTTTAGAGTAAAAGCGATGCATGTAATTTCCTTTCTAATCGTGTTAAGTAAATCATCTCAACAAGGCTAAGATCCAAGTTATAAAATAGGGATACTCATGTTTTTTACCTTGACATTTGTTTTAGATCTTCTTGGTGGACTGCTTGTACCATGTTGAAGTCTAATTCAGCTAGCTCAAGCAAAATAGGGTTCATATCTTCCCTACTCCTATATAGATCAATGAACCATCTAGCTTCCAATCTTATCATCCTCCAATGTAGTGGAAGCTCGAGGGCATGGCTCACCATAGCATAGAGGTTGTTTTGATCTTTGTTTAGTTTGACAAACTCTTCGAGTGTTTTAGTTGCAAAGTCTCTTGCTTCGTCCAAGATACTTTCACCTTCTATCAAAAGAAATGAGGCTTCATACAAGCATAGAATTCCTTTGATATCATCACAAAGACTTGGCTCGAAACATCCAAACTCATTCTTGAAGCAATTGAAAATCTCTGATATAAACAAAGATTAATTACGATCAAGCCATTACTTGGCGAGTAAATGTGTTTCAATTATTTCAAAGCATTTTCTAGTTGTAATATTTTGCTTACCTTGTGGCATGCTATATCCGTGTTGTCTTAGTAGTCTAAATTGAAGAGCGGAGGAGTATAAACTCTCTTTCTTGCACATGATATCAGCACCTTGATAACTAGTAATATTAGTGTATGTACTTTCCAAGATCACTCTAATATCACTCTGAAAGTGATAAGATAATCCAAGCCTTTGCAGGTTATCAATCAGCTCAAGTTGTAGTAAAGGATCAACCGCTTTGCGAAGCATTATCCTCACCTCTTCCTTCAACATCTCAATTTGTCCGGTACATGATTCTTCCTGCAGGAAACTCAAATTCGTTGTAATTAGACAAGAACTAATCAATCAAACAATAGCTAATTACACAGACTGCAAAGACATATAAATTAACAATAAAAACCGATGACAAATTAATGTACCGCATATTCGCTTCTCAAAGATTGGATGTAATCATAGTGCCAAATGGGAGGTTCGTAATTCGCAGATCGTCGAACCATAACATTAGAATTGCTTGAGATCTCATTAGTGACCTTGCATTTAAAAGCACTAGGGACAGTACTAGTACTGCCTCTAGCTGATCTGGATGTTACAAGCTGCAGGGAGATGGGAGTTTTAGATGGCAGCAGTACTCTTGTGAAATTGGTAGAAGGGAATGAAGTAATAAGAAGGTGAAGATCCATTGAAAAAAGGCTGGCTTAATCTTACAAGGGTACTCTTTTTTGTTTGAATGAGTTACTTGGGAACAAAAACGTTCGGATTTGTGCCTTTGTAGATATGCCTTCCGATCGAGGCTGTCATGCATCAGATAAACGTGCAAGTTTAATAATTACAGCTCGTTCGACCACATTAACTAAATGGTTGATTTCTTATGTATTATTCACGCAAAATTTGTTGTTAATAATCTTTTTATTGCTATAAATTAATCGTAAAAATCCGTTTTAATTGTAATGACGCACATTAATATTAATGGATTAGTCACGTACGTGAGCTAGAGGAACTTCTCCGCCTCTTTATCTGATAGAGTAAGCGTGGTGGAGGAAGATCAATATATTTTAAAGCTAACAAGATAGATGTCTATTAATATAATGCAGTGGGTTTGTCTCTATATATGCAACAAAAAAGAAACAGAATATATAGAAAACTATACATGCACGTGAATATCGTTTCCTAGCAACTTAATCGCACAGTGTATATCTGTATTCAGAAATCGGTAGCTGGCTGCTCGCGGCATGATACATGTGTTAATTATAAGGTGTAGTTTTGACAGTGGGATGAGATGAAATAATTTTAGATCAAGAAAGTTGAAAGTTGAATAAAATATCATTAAAATATTATTTTTTAATATTATTTTAAACTTTGAAAAAATTGAATTGTTTATTATATTTTGTGTGGAAATTTGAAAAAGTTGTAATGATGAGATGAAATGAGATGAAACCTTGTTTCTATATCCAACTAAGCATTACGATTTGTTTGGGATTGCAGTAGGACTCTTAAAAGGTGCTTAAATAGTCTTAAAAATTCTTTAATGGAAAATTTTAGTTTTTTTGGTGTTACATGATATTAAATCACTTTTAATCTCAAATAAGCTAAAAAGTACGTCAAACATACTTTTCCAAATAATGTGAAATGAAATTTGAATTTTAAAAAAAACTGTCAATGGACAAAAATGTCTATTCAACTTTAAGATAATTTTAACTTTTAAACTTTTAATCATAATCTTTAAAATTTCATATAATCATAATTTTTAAATCAGAAATCATTTTTTTAATTTGTTTCCAAATAAATATAACATGTTTGAAAGTGTTTAAATACATAGTTAACAAACAATAAATAACTTTTTAATGGTGGAACTTATTAATTAAGTTATAAGATCTAAGTCCTAAAACTATAAGATATATTTCCCACCATAATCCTAAACATGCACTTATTAAGTTTAATATAATGAAAAATCATCGTACAATATTAAGAAATATATGATTAGCATTCAGTATCTTTGCTTACCTTATTTATTATTTGCACGTTGAATTTTGAGATCAAATGCTTATTTCACAAATAATTCACAAATTGACATAATTGTCAAATATGGTTCCTCGATATGTAAAAACCATTTTAATGTAAAATAGATTTAACGAGATGATATATCAAATCATGTTAATTTATAAATTTATTTTGTAAAATCTCTTCATAAATCTAGCACTATATTTAATTTTTTTTTGTAAATATATGACAGCTTGTATTGTAGGATAGTGATGAGAAATTATATTATAGATTTCGTTTAATTAAGGGGCCAGAGAGATCGGATCATCAAAAACTCTTTTATAGTATATATGCCAGAATATTTGTAATTAATATAGACTCCTAATTCATTTCTTCTACCCCTCAATAACCTTTATATATGAGAGATCAGAAGACTCTCCAATTTATATATGCTAATGCTTTTAGAAGTATATATTGAAACACAAAAAACAGATATGACAACTCGTGGGACAATCATGTCATAATTAACCTAATTGACGTGACTATGATTACAAACTATTGATCACGACCGATCAGTACCATTTACAATAAACTTAAGATAAATTTTTAAACCCATAAAAACAACATGGTGGCAGTCACGTGTACATGTGTCATGTGTGTCATATATATATATATATATATTGTTTTTATCCTCGTGATTATTCAGAGTCTAATTGCTAGTCCGTGACACGCATAAATAATAATATTATAATGAGGCGGCTTTAGGAAAAGTAGCAAGTACTCCAAGTTAATTAGGGAAGGTAAAGAAGCTGGCCTCCATCGTCATGATCACAAGAATATCGTGATCTGCAATCAATTGAACTTTAAATCAATAATTAAATAGAGGCATACCCTTTCATCTGCCAAATCATGAAAATATAGCACAAACTTAGCTTTAGAGATGGAGAAACATGTATATATGCCTTATCATAATGTCCAATNCTTCTGAAGCCAATGCCAATGCTATAAGAAAGCCTGACATGAAGATCTAATTCGGATCGTGCTAGCTAGCTCCCATTAGGTACGTACGCACCAAAAAGTCGTACTTGTATCAATCTTTGACGTGACGCAACAAGGCATGCTCCCACTAGGATAGAATAAGCCATCTTTCATACTCAAGCCCTGTTAATTCCACCATGATCGCTATTGTACTTACATTCAAACTGTTAGGGTAAACATAAAAAATTATAGCGAAATCTTTTTCTATCATTTCGATGTATAAATTAAATTAACAATCTAATAAATATTATCTCACAAGTAAAACACAAAAATTTTTACGTAGAAAATCTTTCAATGCGAAGAAAAAAATCACGGAACTTAATCCAGTTAAACTTCCACTATCAATGATAATAAGGTTACAGATTGTCTTCTCTAGAACAATATCTTGAGGTTACAAATATATCAAATATATATTCTTGGTTCAATACAAAATCATCACCATACAGATGGAAAAACTACAAGAGTGACAAGAAAGACTTCACCAAGTAAGTGTTTGTAGAGGACAGATAAAGATGAATCTTAGCGATGGGCACTAGTCAAATTGAAGCTGTCGAAATCACGAGCAACATACTGAAATTTCATCCAAATCAGACCATTGATGATCTCTCAATCTGTCTAATGAAAGTATGAAGAAAAAAAAATCCTTGTACACCCCTTTTCCTTGTACACCCCTTTTTCAGCCGCCACTCCCATTTATACATATATGTAAGACAAGAAAAAATTAGAAGTATGTCATTGTCATAAATTTTCCTCACATGGAGGGACCCACAACAACAAATCTCCCCCTCTCGACTATGTGAGAGGTTCCACCAAACCTGATTTTCCTATACATACTTCGAGTTTTTGCATAGGCAGTGGTTTTGACATCATATCTAAACCATTTTCATCAGTATGGATTTTTTCAATTTGTAACAACTTCATCTCCAATACATTACGAATCTAGTGATACCTCATATCAATATGCTTGGATCTTGAATGAAAGGTTGAGTTCTTACTAAGATGGATAGCACTATGATTGTCACAGTAGAGAATATACTTCTCTTGTTTCTGACCCAAATCTTCTAAGAATTTCTTCATCTATAGCAACTCTTTACTGGCTTTAGTTATGGCAATATACTTAGCCTTTATAGTAGATAAAGCAACACATTTATGTAGTTTGGATTTACATGACACAACTCCCCTAAATAAGTAATCATATATCCACAAGTAGACTTTCTGAAATCAATATCTTCAGCCATATCTGCATCTCTAAAACCATGAAGTATAGCCTTACCATTTCCAAAGTACAAACACACCTTAGAAGTACCTCTAAGATACCTGAGAATCCATTTTACAACTGCCCAATGTTCTCTTCCAAAATTAGAGAGAAATCAACTGACAACTCCAATAGCATGAGCGATATCAGGTCTTGTGCATATTATAGCATACATTAAGCTGCCCACTAATTGAGCTATAATATTGTGATTAAGGGGGAGTTCGGTCCAGTCTGGAGAAGTTTTGTGGACCAGACCAGACCTATTCGGTTCAGGGTTTTTCCACCCTGGACCAGACCAAACTCCCTAAGGGTCAGGATAGTCTGATCCCATTCGGGATG
Source organism: Carya cathayensis (assembly GCA_011037825.1). Lineage (NCBI taxonomy): Eukaryota > Viridiplantae > Streptophyta > Magnoliopsida > Fagales > Juglandaceae > Carya > Carya cathayensis. The sequence continues at coordinate 167,897 of QGSO01000482.1, forward strand.
GTCCAGTCCAGTCTGTCCATTCGGTCCATGGTTGACTTTTTTTTCCTATAACATTTTGTTTAATACTTATGTAATTATATTGTGATATATTTAATATATATTTAGTATTATATATATTAATATATATATATATATATATTAGTAATATGCTAATACTATTAGTCTATTAGTATATAGTAAATTAATAATAGTTATTAACCTATTTACTATAACTAATAACTATATGTAATAATAGTATTACTATATGTAATATACTAGTATTACTATATCTCTTCAAACACCACACATTTATTAATACTCTATATCATACTATATTAAATAATAGTAATACTCTTATGACTAATACTCTATGTAGTTATATTAAATACTATATTACTAATACTCTATATAGTTATAGTGATTTAATACTAACATATTACATATTAAGTTAACTATACTAACACATTATAAATTTATACATATATGATATATTATTATTTATACCATAACTCTTATAATATGTTAATATATTAATATATACTAGTACTATATATTATAGTGAATAGTTATACATTAAACAGTATAATAATACATTGATACAAAATATATATAGTTATAGATTTATAATGATTTAGTTATTATGAATTTACGATTAGTATAACTATATAATAGTATTTGTATTAGACTATTAGTAATTTAGTATAGCTATATTATATTATTAATGTTAGTTATGTTGAATCAATTAGTTAGTTTAACTATTTTCTACATTTTTAGTATTAATAATATTAGTATTAGTTATAGCCATATAGTTTATATTAGACTTAAGAGTCTTAGACTATATAATAGACTAATAGTATTAGTACAACTGTATAAGTATACTGTATAGTTATATATTAATACTAATTATAGTGAAAATTATAACTATATAATAGTATTAATGGGAGACTAATAGTATAGCTATATATTAGTATTAGTTATACTGTTATAGTGATTTAGTATATTATAATTTCTATATTATAATTTATACCATAACTCTTATAATATGTTAATATATTAATATATAGTAGGACTGTATATTATAATTATACATTAAAGAATATAATAATACATTCATTCTAAATATATATAGTTATACTTATAGTGATTTAGCTATAACTATATTAGTATTAGTATTATTTATAGTATTTAATATAACTATATAGTCTATATTAGTATAAGTATAACTGATCGATGACTTGTCTTCAACACAGTAAAAACGTAAGCTCTTTTTGCAAATAGCACTCAACAGCGTCGGCATGCTTTTAAAGATCAATCCGTCAACACCTCACACTACAAATTTCAAAAGCTTCTTGAAGGTGAACCCTGCATGCATTGACTCTTCAACGAAGGTGAAGCAGTAGCTTGACTTCACAATGGGACCAGGGGACCACGCATTGATCCATTTCCTTGAAATTAACGGACGGGCCGAGTTAACGTTTTCCATTTCACACGTGGTTTGGGATATTTCATAGAACAGCAATCACGGAAAGCTGTATCCTGTCAAACCAATGGAAAGCTTCCTCCTGTGTCAACAATTAAAGCAGCAAGATATGGACCCCGCGATGCCCCTACTTTCAACAATCCTCTGTGTCTTGTGTCAAAAACATCCAATTGGATCACGTAACAGCAGGTCGTTGCTTTTGTCAAGACACACATGAAAGAGTCAACCGGACCCCTTTTGACTCTACAAGCTGCTGCTTGGCAACCTCAATGGGAATGGGATCATTCCGCTATAGCAAAGTATTTGTTTTCTTTCCCTTCCTGGACATACAGTTGCTACTAGAGAAAAGTGCCTCAGTTATGCAAAGTCACGCCTGCAGTGCAGCTCCATTTTGGGCTATGTTGATCTATGTGCATGGAAAGACATTGTTTTTGTTACCTAAAAGGTGGGAGAAAACACAAGGGGGGACTTCTCATTCCGTGGTTTTTGCTAGAGAGTTCATCCAACTACCAAGACCCATTTTTCTTTTCCATGTTTTTAGTTTTTATAGTTCCTTTACTTTGTGTTTGATTCAAGCTTTTATTTCCATTGCACTTACATTTAAATTGTTCTCATTTAGTTTGTTTTCAGTTTCAGCCAAATACCTTCAGTAGTTATTGTGTTTGGATTCATTTTCGGTAGCATGCAATTTTTTTTCTCCAGTAACTTTCAGTTATCCACATGCGTATTCTTGCTTAATTTACGTTGGTTGCTTGGGATTGTTTGGGCCTGTATGTTGGATTATCTTCATTGATGTTGATTAGTCTAAGTAGTATAATTTTTTTATTTTTTTTATTTTGGGTTAGATTGAACTCTATTGATGGAAAATAGTGGCTTTTTTATTTGCACACATGGTGTTTGATGAAATGTCCCTTAGAACGTAAGTTTCATGAACTTCCTTTTATTGCTTGGAAACATTGGATTAGATGACATTGATGAATGTGGTTTAGCTTCTTAAGCGAGGATAATCATAATTTAATCAATGCACGTTCATGAATCTACTTAATGTATAGAAGTGATTGAAGTAGCGTCAAGGTGCATTAGAGCGAAAAAATTTTAGATGCTAGCTAAATATTTCCTATTCCCCACTCGTGTTTAACACATTATTTTATTCACTTTTCTAGCATATTTTTTTGGCACTTCTTCACCATCTCATACAAAAGGAAATGAGGGCATTTTTTATAATGTCCAAGAATCAATTCTCATTGTGAATATCATTGTAAATAACCTTAATAAGTAATTTTATTTTATTTTTGAAAGTGAATGAATTTGCATTTTAAACTAATTGTTCTTGAGGAAATGACTTGAGGACTTCCCTATTACTACTTGACAACTCTTATACTTGGGAGTAACTCTTAAAACATTTTTTAAGGCAAGTCACCCACAGCTGATGCACAAGGCATGTTGTGCATTTCTTCTTTATCTTTATCACTTGTAGGACTCTGCTTTGAACTTAGCTTCAAATAACCTGCAAGTAGAGAACACACTGATTTTGCCTTACCCATGTTGAACTATTTCAATAACTTCTCGATATAAATCTCTTGAGATAGCCACAACTTGCCATTGCTTCTGTTACGAGAGATCTTTATACCAATGATCTTTTTTAGGGCCTAGTCTTTCATAGCAAAAGACTTACTCAATTCACTTTTCAATTTATTAATTTTTCCAGAATCATGACCAACAATCAACATGTTATCCACATATAGCAAGTGAATAATAAAATTATCTTCATAAAACTTTTAAACAAATTCATATTGATCAGAAGAAGTTTTATCATACCCATGCTCAATCATAAAAGAGTCAAACTTCTTGTACCATTGTCGAGGTGCCTAATTGAGTCCATATAAACTCCTTTCCAGTCGACACACAAGATGATCTTTACCCTTTGCTACAAACCCCTCTAGTTGCTCCATATATACTTCCTCCTCTAAATCACCATGGAGAAAAGCAGTCTTCACATCAAGCTATTCAATTTCTAAGCTCATACTGCTAGCCAAGCTCGAAACAACTCTGATAGAAGACATTTTTATTATGGGTAAAAAAATTTCTTTAATAAAAATGTCTTCAAAATCAATGTCTTTCCTCTGACTAAAATCAATGCTATGGAACATGCAAGAAGAACGAAGGGTGAACTCAAATTGAGCCCATGAATCCTCCTATGCTAAAGTTAGTTGAGAGTTCTAAGTATTTGAACTATGAAAGAGTATCCAATCCTTTCCCGTGGATGGGGTTGGGGTATTTATACCTGGCTTGGGCTCTATCATCGAGGGGATCATATGATGCCAGGTCGAATATGATTCAAACCTTCCATAACCCTGATCCTATGGTGGAGTGTCATACCGAGGTCGTGTTATCTCAAAGGTACGCCGTTGCGTGCTTGTATATTCCGTCATGCTTTAAATGCGACTTGTCTCTGGCTGGGATGTCCATGACTAGGCATGTCTGATCACCAGTCCGCCGCAAGGTTTCTAGTCTGAGTACCTTCTACCAGATTCCAACTCTTTGTGGTGGCCAAGGGTGGCCTGGGCCTCTTGGTTAACTATGGGTCGTGACCTAGGAGGACCTTTCTTGAGGTAGAGGGAGTCGCTAGGACGGACCGTGTCCTTCCTTTCCCAGTTCCTCTACATCCTGCTAATCGAGCCCCCACCCTGGGCTGTCATGGGCTTCCTTGTTCTCCTTGACTTAGGGTTGCCTGAAGGTTCTAGGCTGAGTCATTGGGCCTGGGGCCCGTTCCCCTAACATTAGGGGTCTCCAATCCCCACCTATTATACTTGGGATTGGTATTGTAATGAAATCCTTTCCCAAAAAATGGTTCATTTACTTCATCCTTTGTGATCAGATTCTCGAAGGCTATGCAAATGTCATTGAGCACGAGTGGCTATGAAGCACCCACATTTCAACAACTTTAAATTATTTGTTGAAATATTGTGTACAAAAAGAATTTGATCTAATTAAGCCTGCTGCATGCCCTCGCTAAAAGGACACTAATTAAAACACGTGAATATGAAGTACTCTATATTGTGAACCCAGCAAGTGGTTTTGAAAAGGACTCTCTCTCTCTCTCTCTCTCTCTCTCTCTCTCTAACTCTTGCTCGGATTCGAGGCATTCCGAGAGAAATGGTTACTCTCTCTTTGGTGTCGCCAAGGTTTTTTTTTTATTTAAACAAAGAGACGAGGTCACCTGTCCATGAGTGACCCCTTCCCAATTTTATTAAAAAAACCCTCACTTATGGCGGAGGAAAACCGTGGTTACAACCCGATGCCTGGGGGTTACAAGAAATCCAAAACCCAGGAATCAAAAAAACCAAAAACCAACCTAAGAAACCAACAACAAACAAAACCAAGAAGGAAACAACCAACCTGCAAAACAGCCCACACATCAGAAACAAAAGAAAACCAACAACA
>QGSO01000482.1:172820-229653 GCA_011037825.1 Carya cathayensis
AACATGATTCTCAGATGATCACCTCGTTTTAATTAATGTTGCGATCAAGCTATGATATATCCCCACACTAAGTTTGTTGCATACTTCAAATAGCGAGTGGCGATCGCGAATTAATGAGCGATATCTCTAAATATTGTTTGTATCGAATTTTAATTGTAGGAAATTAAATTCGTTGTAAGAAATGTGTAGTACCACGCTTCAATGGTAATTGCAGTTAATCTCTAACACAAACTTGTGTGAGTAAATGATCAAGCGCACTACAAAAAAAAAAAGAGTAGATTAGGCTCTTTTTATTACCAAAGACACTAATATAACCGGAAATAACATATATTTTCATTTCACTTGGGATCTTTGTGACTAGCTGAGAAGAAAATTGGAATTAAAAGCTTTTTCCCGCGAGTTTTAGTCACCGGAAATAGTCTTGCCAAATACGGTAGCTTTAATAACTTATTACAGCGACTTAAGTTTGACACAATATCTACCTCCTTAAACTTGACTTATTAGAGCGACTAGAAGTCGCTGTAATAAGTCTTTTAAATCCCATCCCTCGCATAATTTTTCGTCACTTTCCCTACTTTCCCCCCTTCTCTCTCTCTCTCTCTCTCTTCTCTCTCTCTCTCTCTCTCTCTCTCTCTCTCTCTCTCTCTCTCGGGATTTCACATTCTGAACAAGAAAATACCTCATTTCGAAAGCCCCAAATATGGTAAGCCAATTTTGTCCATACGAAGAAGACCGTGCAACTGACTGGGCAAATCATCCTTCTCATCAAGCCAATCCCGAGTAAGGCCCCCAACTCCCTGCTTAGCAAGAAAATCAGCCACATCATTACCTTCACGAAAAACATGAGTTAGTCTATAATCCAAGCATTCAAGGCACGCGCGGAGATCATCCCAAAAATCCTCGAGATACCAAATATTGCAGGCACCCTTAGTAACCCAATTGACCAAAAGTTGAAATCAACCTCAATATAAACCTGAAGAAAACCATAATGACAGCACCTCCTCACACCTTCCAGAAGACCTTTCAATTCAGCATAATTATTGGAACCCTGACCTAAAGCCATGGAGTACGCTATACACAACTGACCTCTGGCATCCCGAATAACACCCCCAGCACCAGATTGACCCGTGTTACCCAAGCTACTACCATCAGAATTAAGCTTCACCCAGTCCTGCGGAGGCCTAATCCATTTCACCATCACCAAGGTTACTCTCTCTTTCTCTCTCTATATGTGAGCTTACAAATTTCTGCTTGTATTTATCTAGTGTTAGATTTGTGTAGTTTTTTCCTTAGATGTTTATTCTTTTTCTTTGTTTTTGAGTAGTCCGATTTTCCTTCTATTTTTTTTTTTATTTTTTCTTAAATCTGTATTCTTGTCTTGTTCTTATGATAAAAATATGTAAACTGGAGGTAGATTTATCTCACGAAATTTTTTGGTAGATTAGTTTAATTCGTGCCATTTTTGTGAACTTGTGAAAGTTGAAGCTACGAACCTACACTCAATAAACCTGAAGCTTTTGAATAAACCTGCACTCAAGAGCATTAAGGTATGTGTGATCTTTTCTGAACCTGATGGAGAATTTACACTGCTTGTTGGCGATTGGTACAAGATTGACCGCAAGGTTCTGTAATAAATAATAACTCTGTTTCTATCTTCCTTGAATCTAAGTAATTAATGGTTGAAACCTAAAATTACTTCATCCAAAATGCTTGTAGATGTCCTGTTTGGGTGACATATAATGTCATGTTTAGATAAAGTTAATGTAGTACATTTTACTTATTTTGTTCAGTAATCCTACAGTCTTTTTCCCCGTCCTCCAAATTCTTATTTCTTTGCCATTTTACTTCTTTTGCTTTTAAATTTAACACAAAGACGATAGGACCTACATTTAATTTGTGGTAGTCAAAAATGCTTTTTCTCCAAGCAAAGTTGTATCAAATGTTATATACTATTTCAAGCAGTATATAGTTATTTTTTTATGAACTATGATGATATAAGCTTCAAATATATTTTGTTTATAATGGAACTTGACTTGTTGTTTATGATCTTCAAATCTTGAAATAATTTTGGGATGGAAATTTTTAAGTTCATCTGAAGTGTTGTTTTTTGGGTGGTCTTATTATTTTCAATTGAATAATCTAAGTTATACCTCCTATGCCGGATACCTCGAACATGTCTGCCTTACCTCAGTAAGCGTCTTTTGTCCTTAACTACACTGAGGGACAAAGAGTTGAGAGAGTACTGAGAGATTTGGTCTGAAAGCAATAAAAAAAAGACAGCCAATCTGGAGTACGAAAGGAGATAGGCTTGCCAACAACTTTGAAATTTGATATTCCTAATAAAATGGTCACAAGAAATGAACTCTTGGATAGCTTCGGAAGGCTTGAAGGTATTTTTTAACTTGTAAACAAGATGTTTTCTACCATATATTCATAGCACCTTAGTGCTAAAAAATAAATCTATGAGTAGGAGATGTCTTGGGGGTAACTAGCTAATAGCATCAGGCTAAAGAACAAAGACCTTAGCATGTAATATACAGTGAAGAAAAAATTGGCTTATTGGATCTTTTTCCAAATACTGATTTTGAGATGCTAGAATAAAGTGATTTGTAGTCTCTCTAGCAATCTCCTGATTTAGTGGACTTAAAAACATGTCTTAGATGTACTAAGTATTTTTAATATTTCAATAAGTTTGTTCAGTGGTCTTTTCTGATTAAAACATTATTTTGGGTTTACAGTCATCACCATCATAACATGAATGATGTTTTCTTTATGGAATCATGATTATTTACTTCATCAATACAAATTTGAAAATTAGGGTGAAGGATTTACACATTATCATGCTAGAAAGTGGAATAGCTGCATGTGAAAAAAAGAAAAAGAAAAGCCTTTTCATCACCATATGGCCAATGCTTGTTATATTTCAGTGATATTCATATGGTTCTGAACCTTCAGCTTGTGTGTGGTATTTTCTTTTATCTAATGACTAACTGTTGTGATCCAGGTACTGGAAGTTATCTCTTCTAGTGCACCCAGATAAATGCCAATAGTACATTTTTTTTTATATAAGTAGAACGCCAATAGTACATTAGAAATGACAACATGGAAATTAAGTTGTTTATCATACTAGGCCTTGAGTAAGTCAGACAATAATAATATTTTGCATTCCTCTTTGTAGTGGTTGAAGACATATACAGGCGAAGGCAACCATTACTATCTATGGATGCCATATACTTCATCCAACCATCCAAATAGAAGTAATTATTCTCCTTTTGGTAACTAGTTGTAGATACTCATAGTGATAAATGAGCATAATTACATACATTATACTTTTGGTTGGTTGAGGAACTCTTGGTTTTCATTTTTTAGTTGATATAGTTTCAAGAGTTGTGAAAGCCAGAATTACTCTAGCTTATGCATAGCTACTCTGTTTTTTAGTTGAATATTTGCTATATCATGCCTATGCTATCATTAATACCTCTATTTTTCTCATTTATATCATGTCTCATTTGAGTGCAGCGAATGCCTAAACGAAATAAATTTAATAGGAAAAAGCAACAAAACAATCATACAGCTAGATGAAGGTCATTTGTGTGTTTAATGGAGATGAGGGTAAGTCTCCATTTTGGTTGAAAGATACCTTAAGATTTCCTATATATATTCAGTCTAAGTTGAATGTAATTTGCTTGTATTTGAAGTCTAGAGTACTGAGAGATTTGGTCTGAAAGCAATAAAAAAAAGACAGCCAATCTGGAGTACGAAAGGAGATAGGCTTGCCAACAACTTTGAAATTTGATATTCCTAATAAAATGGTCACAAGAAATGAACTCTTGGATAGCTTCGGAAGGCTTGAAGGTATTTTTTAACTTGTAAACAAGATGTTTTCTACCATATATTCATAGCACCCTTAGTGCTAAAAAATAAATTGTGAGTAGGAGATGTCTTGGGGGTAACTAGCTAATAGCATCAGGCTAAAGAACAAAGACCTTAGCATGTAATCTACAGTGAAGAAAAAATTGGCTTATTGGATCTTTTGCCAAATACTGATTTTGAGATGCTAGAATAAAGTGATTTGTAGTCTCTCTAGCAATCTCCTGATTTAGTGGACTTAAAAACATGTCTTAGATGTACTGAGTATTTTTAATATTTCAATAAGTTTGTTCAGTGGTCTTTTCTGATTAAAACATTATTTTGGGTTTACAGTCGTCACCATCATAACATGAATGATGTTTTCTTTATGGAATCATGATTATTTACTTCATCAATACAAATTTGAAAATCAGGGTGAAGGATTTACACATTATCATGCTAGAAAGTGGAATAGCTGCATGTGAAAAAAAGAAAAAGAAAAGCCTTTTCATCACCATATGGCCAATGCTTGTTATATTTCAGTGATATTCATATGGTTCTGAACCTGCAGCTTGTGTGTGGTATTTTCTTTTGTCTAATGACTAACTGTTGTGATCCAGGTACTGGAAGTTATCTCTTCTAGTGCACCCAGATAAATGCCAATAGTACATTTTTTTTTATATAAGTAGAACGCCAATAGTACATTAGAAATGACAACATGGAAATTAAGTTGTTTATCATACTGGGCCTTGAGTAAGTCAGACAGTAATAATATTTTGCATTCCTCTCTGATAGTGGTTGAAGACATATACAGGCAGAGGCAGCCATTACCCTCTATGGATGCCATATACTTCATCCAGCCATCCAAAGAGAAGTAATTATTCTCCTTTTGGTAACTGGTTGTAGATACTCATAGTGATAAATGAGCAGAATTACATACATTATACTTTTGGTTGGTTGAGGAACTCTTGGTTTTCATTTTTTAGTTGATATAGTTTCAAGAGTTGTGAAAGCCAGAATTACTCTAGCTTATGCATAGCTACTCTGTTTTTTAGTTGAATATTTGCTATATCATGCCTATGTTATCATTAATACCTCTATTTTTCTCATTTATATCATGTCTCATTTGAGTGCAGCGAATGCCTAAACGAAATANATCATATAGTGCAGTGAATGCCTAAACGAAATAAATTTAATAGGGAAAAGCAACAAAATAATCATACAGCTAGATGAAGGTCATTTGTGTGTTTAATGGAGATGAGGGTAAGTCTCCATTTTGGTTGAAAGATACCTTAAGATTTCCTATATATATTCAGTCTAAGTTGAATGTAATTTGCTTGTATTTGAAGTCTGGAAATGATGAAACTGTGGTCGATTTCTTTAAATAAATGAGGTGGTCAAAAAAGAAGGACAAATTTGTAACTCTCATGATAGAAGAGCAATATGTGATTATTAAATAAAATCCAGTGATTTTTAGAAAAAATCGTCAAATAATTTTTAATTTTATAAGTACATATTATAAGCACTAACATGTGTGATTTTCTAATGGTTGATAGGATAAGATGATTACAAATATGTCTCAGTTGGAACCAGATAAGCGGACTAAGGAGCTGCAATGACAATTTTCAAGGAAGTTTTGGGTCAAAGCTCAGGGTATGTAAGGGGACTTGGCGAGATGGTTATTCCCAAGTCATCTAGACAAGCAACTGATGCCCGAATAGCAGAATTAACTGAACGTGCAGAAAGGCATGAGAAAGAGGCTGCAGATTGTAAGTGACAGCTTGATGACTTACCAGAGAATGTCAAGTTACTACAAGCCAAATACGACAAGTTTATAAAGAGATATGAGTTAGAGAGGCAGACTCAGGGAAAAACTTAAAAAAATGACATGCACATAGATTTTAGATAAGTAATTTTTGGACTTTATTTTTCTGAGAAATTTATTGTTGGACCAAAAAAATTTTACTTACTAGAAATGCAATTTATAAAATTTCAATTAATTCTAAAGTATTTGTGAGAAAAAGAAATAATTTATTTGCTATGAAGAATGAAAGGAAGCTCATTTGATTTGAGTGGATAAAAATCAATATAATTAAGAGGGGAAAAAAATTAAAAGTATTTGTGGCGAAATAATAGACTTTTTTGGCAACTAAATGTCACCGGAAATTTTGAAATATTGCAAAAATGGTTTTTGGCGGCGAAAACTGATTTGTTGTTCTGGCGGAATCTATTTCTAGTATATAGATTATAGGTTGTGGAAAATATTGTTTTCTTTTGCCTTAGAGCTGTTGGCCGGCATCTTTTAATTAGCTCCTACTTCGAAATAAACCGTAGTATATAGATTCCAAGCACTCACGGAATCTTAATTGGTGTTAAATTGATGATGATCACCAAAACAACACATGCTTCCTTTTCTCTCAAGACCAAAAACCCTATTGATCATCCCCTATCTATAAACTTTTTTATGGCCGCCGTTGCTCCGCCTACCCCGGCAATGACTCTCTATCACTCTTTTCTTTCTTCTATGGCCCTATTACTGCATGCATGGTTTTAGTATGTATAACGTGTATCTATAGATATATAGGAAACTACGGTTTTAGTATTATATCGTATGTAGAATGTATATCTTAAATATTAATGAAACGGTGACAAATACCTTGTGCATCTAGTATGATGATAATTAAATTAATTCAAAAACTCATAATTGTGAAAAAAATGATATATATTAATCTATAATAACTCGTGATCAATATGCAAGGAATCTTAGACTAAAGAACCTATAAAATTGCCAAAGTTATTGTTAAAGAGTCTCAAATATGGAGTCGGGGTCCTTCTCTTTCTCTTTCGAGTAAGAGTGAGGTTTTAGTCTTCTTACGTCTGTAGGGAGTGTTTGTCTCTCAAGTGAGAGTCACAGTCAACACAGGCCATGGTTATGGAGGAAGAGGATCTTTCTAAGAGGTGGGAGAGATTGCATCTATCTCAAGAGGAAAGCAAGGTGTTTCATGTCTCGAACGAAGGAAAGTCAGGTAACTCCACAAGGTGGAAGTACTGTATTATTGGTGGCATAATGGCGGACAAAGGAATAAGTAATGAAGCATTTCGTGTGACAATGTCTCAAGTGTGGAAGTTAGATGGTTGGGTGCAATTCAAGGATCTCGGCAACCACAAATTCTTGATAGAGTTCCAACATCTTGCTGATAAGGAGAGAGTACTAGGGGGTAGACCATGGTTTTTTGATCGCAACATTTTGTCCCTTCAAGAAGTTGATGAAAAAATGCCCATGAACTCTTTTAGTTTTAACTTTGAACCCTTCTGGGAACAGTTGCATGGGCTCCCCTTGGCTGCAATGAATGTAGAAGTTGGTACTCAGCTGGGTGCAGCCATTGGGGAAGTAATCCGTGTAGAAGCATATTCAAATGGCTGGGCTTGGGGCAAATGTATGAGGGTGAGAGTGGCTGTAAACTTGAACAAACCATTACTAAGGGGAAGTGGTTAAAGATGGAAAACCAGACACATTGGATTTCATGCAAGTATGAAAGGCTCCAAAATATATGCTTCACATGCGGAATCTTATCACATAAAGGTCGAATCTGTAGCATATCTAAGGGGGCAAGATCAGAGGAAGGAAATCTAAGAGAGCAATTTGGTCCATGGATCAGAGCTCAGCCCATGAATTCCTCCATATTTGACTTCCGTAAATATGGTGGCTCAGGGGAGTCTAACCATCAGGAGGGGTGGCACAAAGAAGAAGAGGAAGCCACAGTTAATGCTGATACGAAAGGTGTAAAGGACTGCAACTTGGTGATTCCTCTCGAGCCTTTCAAAAAACCTACTACAGGGAAAACTACAGCTCTGTCCTCTAAGGCGGGAGAGGTTGGTGAGGAATTCACGAGACTTTGTTCTAAGGATGGGACATTCAGACCTGGACAAACTTCTAAATTGGAAGGCCAGGGTACAAAGAAAGAGGCTATGATCAATGCAGGATCTCAGTTAGATATTGAAATGGTGGCTACCCGAGGTGACATGGCCCATGTGGAAACAGAAAAGTATAAGGCTTCTCAGGCAAGCCTGCTAGAGAGTATATGTACCACAGGCAAGGGCTCCTTGGGAATATTTAGAAAGTCAGATGAGGTGGGCAAAAACTCTTATAGGAGTACTGTAAAGAAGAGGGGGTCTACGTGGAAAAGGAAAGCTAGGGAGGTGAGTCCTCGAGTGACTAGAGCAAGAGAGGCAAGTTCTAAAAAGAGGGTCACTAGTGATAGTAGCTATGAAGGGGTAGTGGGTCTGACTAGGAAAAAGTTAAGGTTGGATGTTCTCAGTGCAATAGACATTTCCAGTTCTCAATTGGTGGAGGCTGCCTTGCAGCCCCACCACAGGCCATGATAGGCCTTAGCTGGAACTGTGGGGGGCTTGGGAACCCCCGTACAGTCAGAGAGCTTCAAATGTTGGTGAAAACTAAGTGGCCCAAGTTTATTTTCTTAATCGAAACTAAATGTGGTAGGAATAAGGTTGAGGAAGTGAGATCAAGGGTGGGTTTTGACTGTTCTATTGTGGTTGAAAGCAGGGGCTTGAGTGGAGGACTAGCCTTCATGTGGCATAGTGAGGATAATTTTATCCTTCAATCATACTCTTTGCATCATATTTCTATACTTCTGCAACTGGAACACAACAGTGAACAAGTCCTCTTAACTGGTTTTTATGGCTCGCCAGTAATAGCTCATAGGAAAGACAGTTGGAAGCTTTTGAATTTTTTGAAACCAAGAGAGGGCCTAGCATGGCTATGCTTTGGAGACTTCAATGAGATTTTGCACCTACATGAGAAGCAAGGGGGAGCTATGAGACCTTACCACCAGATGGAAGATTTTAGAAGAAGTTTGGTCGATTGTGGCCTGAGTGACATTGGTTTTGAAGGCAATAAATTCATGTGGTGTAACAATAGAGGGGGGCCTTTTTTCACCAAGGAAAGACTAGACCGTGCTTTGGGAAACTTGGAACTGACCTTGAGCTTCTCTGACTATTGCATCCAGGTTCTTGCAGCACAATCTTCATACCACAGCCCACTGGTAATGCATCTAAAGAAGGGTGGGAGAAGGTATATTAGTAACGGGAGTGGGAAGGAGAGAATCTTCATATATGAAGCTTCTTGGAAATTGCATGAAGAATGCAATAGAATAGTAGCCAATTGCTGGTCCTCTCTAGAGCAGCAAAGAGGATCACACCTGTGGTGGTCTCAGCAATGCCTGGGCAAGTGTAAAGACGACTTAGTGAAATGGAGCAGTACCACCGTTAAACTACATAGGAAAGTTATCCAATCGAAGCTAGCTCAATTGGCTATCTTGCAGGAAGGCAACACTGGAGCAAATAATGGTATTATTAGGGAGGTTCAGCTGGAAATTGACAAGCTACTTGAAGAGGAAAATGTCAAATGGAAACAAAGGGCAAAGCAAGCTTGGCTCACAGATGGAGATAGTAATTCCAAGTTCTTCCACATATGTGCCAATCAGAGGAGGAAAACTAATGAGATCAATTGCTTGGTTAGAGAAGATGGTAGCCTGACCAATGACTTAGAGGAAATCTCTGAGTGCTTTGGGAGTTACTACCAGTCCCTTTTCTCTTCAAGTAATCCTGTGAGAATTGATGGGTGCATAGCCAGGCTCGACAGGAAAGTGGATAGGAACATGAACTCCTTACTTGATGCAGAATTCTCAACTGGTGAGGTAAAAGAAGCCTTGTTTTAGATGAACCCCCTCGGTTCCCCAGGACCAGATGGATTCCCTGCTAAATTCTACCAAGCTCATTGGAACATTGTTGGTGAAAAAGTTACTCAAGCTATTCTAGAAGTCCTCAATTCTGGGGGAGATATTAGTGGTATCAACAAAACTTTTATAGTGCTCATCCCCAAGGTAAAAGGCCCTAAAACTGTCATGGAGTTCAGACCTATCTCGCAGTGTAATGTTTTATACAAAGTAGTATCTAAGGTCCTTTCCAATAGACTTAAGTTGATCCTCCCTCAAATTGTCTCCCAAACACAAAGTGCCTTTGTACCCGGGAGATTGATCCTTGATAATGTAATAGTGGCTTTTGAAACCATGCACTCTATGTCAATTAGAGGAGGGAGACAGCAAAGTCATATGGCCATTAAGCTTGATATGAGCAAAGCATATGACAGGGTTGAGTGGGGCTTCTTACATGTTGTTATGGTTAAGCTGGGATTTTCTGAGAAGTGGATCAGGTTGGTTCTGGGCTGTGTATCAAGTGTGTCTTACTCTCTACTCCTCCCAAGGTTTTTTTAAACCCTCAAGAGGCATTAGGCAGGGGGATCCCCTCTCCCCATACCTATTCCTGCTAGTGTCCGAAGTGCTTAGTAGTCTCCTTAACCATGCTGAAAGGAACAGAAGAATTCATGGCTTTCCTGTAGGTAAGGGCCAGATCAACATTAACCACTTGCTTTTTACAGATGATTGCCTGTTGTTTTGTAGAGCACAAGCTGAGGAATGGGCCACTATTAACTCTCTACTCAGTATTTATGAAGAGATCAACAAAGATAAAACTTCAATCTACTTCAGTGCAAACACTAAACCAGAAGCTAAGGACTACATCTTGGGGATTGCTGGCACTAGAGCTACCAAGTGCTATGAGAGGTATCTTGGTCTGCCTTCTCTGGTGGGTAGATCAAGGTACAAATCCTTCAAAAGCATTCTTTACAGAGTAAGAAGCAGAGTGACCAACTGGAAGACAAAGCTCATTTCACAGGCAGGGAAAGAGATTCTCCTCAAAGCAATCATCCAGGCTCTTCCAACGTATAGTATAGGAGTATTCAAGCTTCCAAAGGTGATACTGAAGGAAATTAACAAAGTGATGAACCAATTCTGGTGGGACCAACAAGATAAGGGAAATAAAGTACATTGGGTCTCATGGAGTCAAATGGGAAGATCAAAGGAGTCAGGAGGGATGGGGTTCCGAGATTTTGAGAGTTTCAACACAGCACTCCTGGCTAAGCAAGCTTGGCGCATCATCCAGTTCCCTGCATCTCTAGCCTCCCAAGTACTCAAGGCAAAATACTTCAGGAACTCTAGCTTTCTTCAGGCCAAGTTGGGGGCCAGACCATCACTTATTTGGAGGAGTATTTGGTCCTCAAGGGCTCTAATTGAGAAAGGACCTATGTGGAGAATTGGTAATGGAAAGGAGACCAAAATATGGAAGGATAGATGGTTACTTCAACCTTCATCTTTTATGGTTCAGAGACACGGGCAAAACATTATTGAGGAAGCTTTGGTATCTGAACTAATAAATGAAGAAACCAAGCAGTGGGACAGAGAAAAGATCTTAAGGTTGCTTGGCCCTACAAATGCTGCAATTATCCAAAAGATTCATGTGAGCTCGAGTGGGGCAAAGGATAGACTTGTTTGGCTAGGCACTAAGGATGGTGGATTCACAGTCAGGAGTGCATATCATTTGCAAAAGGAACTCACAACAGGTCAGAAGGGTCAGTCATCAAGTGGAGCACTTAATTTTAAAAACTGGATTTGTTTTTGGAAACTAAAGGTTCCCAATGCAGTTAAGGTCTTCCTGTGGAGAGCTTGCTTAGAGTCTTTGCCTACCATGTCAAATCTTTTCAAGAAGAAGATAGTGAGTTCTCCATTGTGCCCAGTCTGTTGCAGTTCTGATGAGACAGCAGGCCATATTCTGTGGAATTGTCCCTCAACCATGGATGTGTGGAGTTATGGACCAAAAATAATCCAAAAAAGCTTTGTGAAGGCAGAGAGTTTCTTCAAGATAATTGAGGGGTTAAAGGACCAATGTGACATACAAACTTTGGGGGCTTTTGCTATGACTGCAAGGGATATCTGGCAGAGGAGAAACAAGTTGGTTTTTGAGGGATCCTTTCTACATCCTAGAGTTCTAGCACAGAGGGCTGCTCATCAACTTGAGGCCTTTAAATCTGCTCAGGTGGTTCCAATGTCAGCCTCCCGATTACACACCAGCTAGACATCAAGTTGGATCCCACCACCAGAGGGTGTTGTTAAAGTAAATTGGGATGTAGCTTTGAGTGAAACTCGTGACAGGGTGGGGATTGGTCTGATAGCTCGAGACCATGGGGGCAGTGTGGTTGCTGTAAAGAAGGTAGCTAAGGAAGGATGTGTTGCTCCATTGCTGGCAGAGGCTATTGGAGGACTTCAAGCTGCTATATTTGCATCCGAGCTAAACCTGTCCTCTGTAATCTTGGAGGGTGACTCTCTGCAGGTTGTCCAAGGTCTTGGTCTTCACAAGGAGAGGTGGGATAGTGTAGGTTTGGTCATGTCAGACACTAGAAACTTTCTCACTAGATTTGTTCATTTCAGTGTTTCTTTTGTCAAGAGATGTGGCAATCAAAAAGCACATTGTTTAGCTAAGGAAGCTTTAGAAGTTTCTGAGGAGTCATCTACAAGGGTCGGTCAGCCTAATTGTAATATGTACTGTTCTTTATCATTAAGTTGAATATACAAGCAACTTTCCTTTCCAAAAAAAAAAGAACCTATAAAATTGCCAAGTATCTTATAGCCTAATGACATATTACCTAGTTCTCCAAAACTTGGGTTCAAAACCTCCCGGTACACCCCCTTACTAAAATTTTTTCTTTCGAAAAAAAAAAGAAAGAAAAGAAAGAAAGAACCTATAAAATCGGAAATTGATCCCAAAAATTGAAACTCTAAACAATTGTAGAATCTCCATATATCCAATTTTTTGACACTGACTACTGAAAGATGATAGTCAAAGTTAGCTCTATCGATAAGGATCCTAAAAGCTATATGCTATATTTTCATTATAAGTTTTTGTAAAAATAAATAACAACTATATAAAATATTTGGCTTATATTAAATACCTAATCTACGTTTGAATTGCTAAAATTTTGAATCTATTCAATTTATAATATATTTTTAATTTTATGGATGTTGTCAATGTAGGGGTTTGCATATGAGTTCCGAAGCAAACCCATAAACTTTTGGTGAGAAGCTGATACTAATGATGAAATTGATGTATATCCATTAAATAAAAAATGTATCTACAATTTGAAGAGTCATAAAAAAATATATATATATCCCTCAAGAGCCTATACA
Source organism: Carya cathayensis (assembly GCA_011037825.1). Taxonomy (NCBI): domain Eukaryota; kingdom Viridiplantae; phylum Streptophyta; class Magnoliopsida; order Fagales; family Juglandaceae; genus Carya; species Carya cathayensis. The sequence goes on from QGSO01000482.1 coordinate 185,768, forward strand.
ATGAAATTCAGAGAGCTAATTTTTTTTTTTTTCCTTTCATGGCAAACTCGTCTTCTTCAAACATAGAATACCCCTACCCCATGACACAAAATGTCACCAACCTTGTCTCTCTACGACTCACGCCAACCAATTTTCTTCTCTAGAAGACTCAAATGCTCAACATTTTGGAGAGTTATGATCTCTAGGGATTCATAAATGGTGAAACACCCTGACCTTCTTCAACTGTTAAAGGTGCCCACACTGGGGTGATTTCCAATCCGGCATTCCTACAATGGCAGAAAACAAATCGCCTTGTTAAAGGATGGATCACTACAACACTATCAGAGGAAGTACTCAGTATCGTTGTTGGCCTCAACACTACTGTTGAAGTCCGGAATGCATTGTTGCATTCCTTTGCGCGTGACTCATCTGATTGCAACTTTGCTCTAAAGCAGAGGCGCACCTCCATTTCTCAAGGCAAGGAAAATTTACCAATTTACCTGCATTGCTTCAAAGCTATTTGTGATGATCTCTCGACCATTGGGAAGCCAGTCTCCGATCATAAAAAATCATGGTGGCTTCTTAATGGTCTTGACAAGGAGTACTAGGTCCTCACCACTACAATGCCATCGTATTCAGAGACTGAGCGCAACAAACTGGATGCACCTCCTCCTCAAATGGCCTATTTCACTCAGAAAAATAATAAATACAAGAGGAACAACTAGATGTTCAATTCGAAGGGACATGGTTTCCGTCAAGGTAACTCTTCTTCCTCAAAACCTCCACATACAAACTCAAGAAATCAGCCATCCTCTGTCTCCACCCCGAAAGATGGTCCCCTAGTATGCAAGATTTGCAACAGATGCAATCACATAGCCATCAAGTGTTTCAATCAGTTTCATCACCCCTTCCAAGCCGACAATATCCCACAAGCACTTGATGCAATGAAACTTGCAGATTCTCAGGACTCAGATTGGTTCCCAGACTCTATAGCCATTGATCATGTTACCAACAATCCAGGTAATCTATTTGACATTAAGCCCTATACTGGATCTGATGGTCTTATGGTTGGAAATTGAGTATCCCTTCCTATAACACATACTAGAAAAGCATCCATAGGTTCTCATCTCCAACTCAATGATGTTCTTGTTGTGCTTACTATCACCAAAGATTTATTGTCAGTTAGCAAACTCACAACAGATTACCCGCTTATTGTTGTTTTTTATGATAATGGCTTTATGATCAAGGAGAAGCTAACTCAGGAAATTCTACCGAAGAGGCATAGGTGTGGTCAACTATATGCATTTGATGGAGACCCAACTTCATGTTTTCTTCAAGATTTCAGAAAACAGATTCCACAAGTTGGCACTCACAGCTTGGACATCCACACCAACAAGTCTTAGATTACTTGTATTCAAATAAAATGATCTCATTTTCGAAATCTAGTAGTCATTCCATTTGTGTTAGTTGTCAAAAAGGAAAATCGTGTAAGCTTTCTTTTCTTCCAAGAGATAATAAAATAACATCTCTTTTTCACAAGATCCATTGTGATGTTTGGGGACCTACCCCAGTTTTTTCAAGAGAAAAATTTCAATTCTACACCATCTTTGTTGATGAGTTCACTAATTTTACATAGTTTTTTCCAATGTGGCAAAAATATGATCTACTTGACTGCTTTGATGTTTTCTACAAGCATAATGAGTGTCAATTTAATGGAAAAAATCGTATATTTCAAAGTGACGAGGGTTGTGAATTCTCATCCCATGCCTTTGCATCTTATTTACAATTGAAAGAAATTGTTCACCAATCAGCTTGCCCACAAACACCTTAACAAAATGGCAAGGCAGAGAGAAAACATCAAAACATTACTAAACTTAGACTCACAATGATGTTCCATGACCATCTACTTGCACGTTTCTAGACAGATTGCTTCTCTACAAGTGTTTTTCTCATCAACCGACTTCCCTCAAAATCCCTTGGCATGGAGTTACCATTCTATCGACTCCACAACAGACATCTAGATTATCTCAGCCTAAGGATATTGGGAACTCACTACTTCTCTTTTCTTGGCAACTATCGAGATATAAAGCTTGACCCAAAGTCTATTCCATGTGTGTTCATCGAGTACTCAAAACAAGCACAAGAGATACAAATGTTTACATCCTCCCACTGGCCGTATCTACATATCACGGCATGTTGTATTTGATGATTCTGTCATTCCTTACTCATCACCAACAAACCTGTATGGCCATGCCACTATTGATGGACATTTATCATCCTTTTCCGATTGGGACACAAGCGCTGCATCCCCTACAACAACTGCTTTGCCACTGTTTGCATATGCAACGGCCCAATTCATGTCTACACCAACTTGGGAACTATCCATTTCTAAACCTAGTGCAACAACCATTGGCAATCTTCTTACCAAACTACCAACTGATGCTGCCACCTCTACTACCATAAATGACACAAATTCAGCATCTGTGTAGGAACAAACCTCCCCTTATCAAATGGTGACTCACGCCAAGGTTGGGATTTAGAAACCAAATCCGAAATATGTCAATCTACATGTTGCATTATTTCCATCCATTCCACTAATGCCTCGAAACATTATTGCTGCTCAAAAGCATCCTGGTTGCCTGGCAGCAATGCATGAAGAAATTGTTGCACTACACAAAAATCAAAATTGGATACTGGTTCCAAAAGATTTACAAAGTTAAATTACAACACGATGGCTCTATTTAATGATTCAAGGCACGGTTAGTTGTCAAAGGATTTCATCAGGTGGATGGCCTCGACTTCTATGAAATCTTTTCCCCTGTGATTAAGCCTACTAGTATATGAATTGTTCTCACTCTTGCAGTGGTAAAAGGTTGGGAAATCTGCCTACTTGATGTAAGAAAAGTGTTCCTACATGGGCACATTTTCACTCCAGTATATATGCAGCAACCACCAAGCTTTGAAGATCCAAACAGACCATCATATGTATGCAAATTGAGTCGAGCACTCTACGGCCTCAAACTAGCACCATGTGCTTGGTTTGATCGTCTTAGCAATTTTCTACTGCAACTCAGATCTTACTATAGTGTCTCAGATTCAAGTTTATTTGTTTGCCACTTTGATCATGGCATACTTATCCTCCTACTATACGTCGATGACATGGTCATCACTGGTAATATACCAAGTCGAATACAGTGGCTCATTTCTCAACTTGCAAACGAGTTCTTCATCAAGGAACTAGGTGCAGTTCACCACTTCCTTGGCATTGAAGAAGTGGCTAGCTGGTAGAAGAGGGTATGTGTACTACGTGTATATATGTGGTTATATATACAAAAGAAAAAAAATGGAAGCCTCAATGGAGATTGGATGTCTGGTTGGTACTTACTAGGGTTAGTGAAAGAAGGATGAATATGTTGTTATTGTTGTTGTTTCTCCTCTATTGTTCCATTGTTTCATCAAGAAAAATTCCCATTTTTCCCCTACAACTACTGCATTTCCGTTCTCTTTAGTTTATTTTAATTCAAGCTAAATTCCATCAATCAAGGCCAAAAGATCTCCATAGTTTTCATTAGGTGCATTCTGGAAATTCAATGAGGCAGTGAGAAAACACTGACTTGGTTGCTATTTTCTATGTGGAGTCTGGACGACCCTTCTCTCTTATTTTCTTATTACTATTGATAAAATTAAGTAGTTGCTTTTAGTGCCTAAACTACCAAAGTTACCAACCTAAAAAGTGCATCCATAGCTTTCTTTTTATATTTCCAAACAAACTTGACATCTCTCCATAATTAATTACAGGTTAACGCCTTGATTTTTTACTTTTTTATCTGTAGATCTGTGATCTCAACCTTGATGGAGAAATTGATCGTGACAAATTTGTGGCATTTATCCAACAGCTGACCAGTGACAACTGAGACACTCATTGCTGATAGTCAGGACTGATTCTCACTTTGCCTAATTGTATAATTTGTATTTTTTATTGATGTAATTATGTTAACTCTTAGATGCTACTGTTGGTCATTTTTTTTTTAAGTAGTTAGTTTGTTATAGTGCATTGTGCATCAGTGCTTTTGATGTAAATTATTAAATATGACTTCTAGTCTTTGATAGTTCTTGTTTTTTAAGACCTTTTAATTTTCAGTTTTTAAATATGCTCGGGAATGGATTTTCATTTTTCTTTCTTTTAGGAAGCAGATTTGAATCATTTGATGTATGTAAGATACATGAAGGTAGATTTTAGCTGTATTTTTCTCTTTTTTTTTTTTTAAAAAAAAAAGACATTTCTTTCTTTTTTTAGATAATGCAAGTTGCAAATTGCAATTAAGTTGGTAGTTTGCTATATGATAAATATTATATAATATATACTATGATTGATTGATCCCCTTGTTTAAATTGTTTGGATGTATATAGAAATTTTTTATTTTTTTGGTAGTAAAATATTTTANTGGGAACTCACTACTTCTCTTTTCTTGGCAACTATCGAGATATAAAGCTTGACCCAAAGTCTATTCCATGTGTGTTCATCGAGTACTCAAAACAAGCACAAGAGATACAAATGTTTACATCCTCCCACTGGCCGTATCTACATATCACGGCATGTTGTATTTGATGAGTCTGTCATTCCTTACTCATCACCAACAAACCTGTATGGCCATGCCACTATTGATGGACATTTATCATCCTTTTCCGATTGGGACACAAGCGCTGCATCCCCTACAACAACTGCTTTGCCACTGTTTGCATATGCAACGGCCCAATTCATGTCTACACCAACTTGGGAACTATCCATTTCTAAACCTAGTGCAACAACCATTGGCAATCTTCTTACCAAACTACCAACTGATGCTGCCACCTCTACTACCATAAATGACACAAATTCAGCATCTGTGTAGGAACAAACCTCCCCTTATCAAATGGTGACTCACGCCAAGGTTGGGATTTAGAAACCAAATCCGAAATATGTCAATCTACATGTTGCATTATTTCCATCCATTCCACTAATGCCTCGAAACATTATTGCTGCTCAAAAGCATCCTGGTTGCCTGGCAGCAATGCATGAAGAAATTGTTGCACTACACAAAAATCAAAATTGGATACTGGTTCCAAAAGATTTACAAAGTTAAATTACAACACGATGGCTCTGTTGAACGATTCAAGGCACGGTTAGTTGCCAAAGGATTTCATCAGGTGGATGGCCTCGACTACTATGAAACTGTTTCCCCTGTGATTAAGCCTACTAGTATACGAATTGTTCTCACTCTTGCAGTGGTAAAAGGTTGGGAAATCTGCCCACTTGATGTAAGAAACGCGTTCCTACATGGGCAAATTTTCAGTCCAGTATATATGCAGCAACCACCGGGCTTTGAAGATCCAAACAAACCATCACATGTATGCAAATTGAGTCGAGCACTCTACGGCCTCAAACAAACACCGTGTGCTTGGTTTGATCGTCTTAGCAATTTTCTACTGCAACTCGGATCTTACTATAGTGTCTCAGATTCAAGTTTATTTGTTTGCCACTTTGATCATGGCATACTTATCCTCCTACTATACGTCGATGACATGGTCATCACTGGTAATACCAAGTCAAATACAGTGGCTCATTTCTCAACTTGCAAATGAGTTCTTCATCAAGGAATTGGGTGCACTTCACCACTTCCTTGGCATTGAAGAAGTGGCTGGCTGGTAGAAGAGGGTATGTGTGCTACGTGTATATATGTGGTTATATATACAAAAGAAAAAAAATGGAAGCCTCGATGGAGATTGGATGTCTGGTTGGTACTTACTAGGGTTAGTGAAAGAAGAATGAATATGTTGTTATTGTTGTTGTTTCTCCTCTGTTGTTCCATTATTTCATCAAGAAAAATTCCCATTTTTCCCCTACAACTACTGCACTTCCGTTCTCTTTAGTTTATTTTAATTCAAGCTGAATTCCATCAATCAAGGCCAAAAGATCTCCATAGCTTTCATTAGGTTCATTCTGGAAATTCAATGAGGCAATGAGAAAACACTGACTTGGTTGCTACTTTCTGTGTGGAGTCTGGACGGCCCTTCTCTCTTATTTTCTAATTGCTATTGATAAAATTAAGTAGCTGTTTTTAGTGCCTAAACTACCAAAGTTACCAACCTTAAAAGTGCATCCATAGCTTTCTTTTTATATTTCCAAACAAACTTGACATGTCTCCATAATTAATTATAGGTTAACGCTTTGATTTTTTACTTTTTTATCTGCAGATCTGTGATCTCAACCTTGATGGAGAAATTGATCGTGACAAATTTATGGCATTTATCCAGCAGTTGACCAGTGACAACTGAGACACTCATTGCTAATAGTCAAGACTAATTCTCACTTTGCGTAATTGTATAATTTGTATTTTGTATTAATGTAATTATGTTAACTCTTAGATGCTACTATTGGTCTTTTTTTTTTTAAGTAGTTAGTCTGTTATAGTGCACTGTGCATTAGTGCTTTTGATGTAAATTATTAAATATGACTTCTAGTCTTTTATAGTTCTTTTGTTTAAGACCTCTTAATTTGCAGTTTTTAAATATGCTTGGGAATGGATTTTTATTTTTCTTTCTTTTAGGAAGTGGATTTGAATAATTTGATGTATGTAAGATACATGAAGGTAGATTTTAGCTGTTTTTTTCTCTTTTTTTTTTTTTAAAAAAAAAAAGATCTTTCTTTCTATATTTAGATAATGCAAGTTGCAAATTACAATTAAGTTGATAGTTTGCCATATGATAAATATTATACAGTATATACTATGATTGATTGATCCCCTTGTTTAAATTATTTGGATGTATATAGAAATTTTTTATTTTTTTGGTAGTAAAATATTTTATTCAAATTTATTGTATATAGATAATTTTTTTAATGGTTATTTTTATTTTTCTTTCTAAGTATATTTTTGGCATTTTTGGCTTCAAACTAGATAAATTGTTAGTGGATTTTAACTGTTGGGCCGAAATTTATGTAAGAAAAAGATTGGGCCATTGGCACATTTGGAGGCCGGTCAGACCGACCAAATCGGACCGTCCCGAATGGGACCGGACAGCCCCGGTCTTTATGAGATTCGGTCCCGTCCAGGGTGGAAAAACCCTAAACTGAATAGGTCCGGTCTAGTCCATAAAACCCTCAGGACCAGACCGGACTGGACCGAACTCCCCCCTACTTGCTTGTTATTCTCGTCCCCATGATCTTCCAAATTAGCTTGTTATTCTTAGTTTCCTAGAGCTTGATACAGCACAGCTTGTTTCAGCCTAGCTACAGTACTACTAGCTGACCCTACCCTCCTCGCTACGTTAGCCACAATGATGACAAGGAAGCAATATTGTCTGCGAATATTCATATATATATATATATATGAAACAAAAGAAAAGAAGTTTTTTACATGCATAAATATTATTGAAGCGCGAACAAAGTATTCTATGCTTTATATATATATATAGAAATATAAATTCATGGTTGAAGAAGGATTAATGCATTAATATATATACAAATTAATTTGGCTCTAATCATCTATGTATATATAGAGGGGAGAACATATATGCCTGGGGCTGAAAGTGCATGCAGATCTTCTTCGACTTTCGTAATCACGTGAGAACATGTATATACAAATTTTAAATGCAAACGTCCATCGACAATAGTTCGAACGAGAACAAATAGATGTTTGGACGGTTTGTAAATACGATCAAATGTTTAAATACAACGTTTGAATGGTACCATATATAAATTTCGAACGCTTGTTTGTCATTAGTTCAGACGTAAAGAGATATAAGTCCGAATGTGCAAGGATATGTTTGCAAACAATACATGTTCGAACGTGATAGTGTATGATTGAATGTTGTTAGAGCAAGTTCTATACTAATATTCGAATGTTTTTTTGAATGTGATCATACATTCGAACATGAATAGTACTTCATCAAATATAGAAATCATCGTAATTCTCCTTGTATTTATTTGAATTTAGCAGTTGTGTATGCTTTTTTAAAATGCTTCTCAAGAGGATAGCAACTAATACAAAGAATCTCGATGTTAAATGAATTAAAGTCAGCAATGGTTTCATTCTCTACCTTCCTTCTAAGTGCTGAATTGTACTAATCAACAAATTATTTCAAAGTTGTCTTAGAGTTAATGTAGTCATCGAAAAATGCATTCACGCCTTCAGTACATTGTGTAGTTGACTTTTTAGCCCAAAATATGTCTCTAACATAGGCCAACACCCAAACATGCCAGTCATTATGTAGCAATCCCAACCATGCATTCTCATGCAAATCAAAGGTATCGAGCAAATCACACCAACATTATTCAAATTCAAGCTCAATTAAAAAGTCATACGCAATTCTTGTAGAGTACTCTTGATCTCCTCATATTGAGAATGTGATCCAAACTTTCAAGAAGTTTTTTCAGTATGTGCCACAAGCAAAAGCAATGCCTAGACGTTGGAAACGCCTTGAAAATTTCAATTTTCATTGCCTTGTCTCAGTCTGTGATGATTGCATTTGGTGGTTAGTCATTCATATACTTCAACCATGACTCAAAAAATCACTCAAATATATGTGCGTTGTAACACCCAGGTCCAAGCCAGCGAAGAGGTAGCCCAACTACTAGTTAAACAACGTCTTTTGGTAAGTTTCCTTTCATTTTTTTCCTTCTTCTTCCCTTCTCCCCAGATGGTTTTCCCTCCCCGACTTTCCTCTCCTCTTCGATACTTCCTCTCCCATTCATGCCACACCCCAACTCTCTCCTTATCTCTTCGTGCCCCACTCCCTCACGAAAAGTATCTTGCAATTCACCCTCTTCTTTTTTTCCCCCCACGATTTCTCTCTAGTCTTCTTCTCCATGGCTGAAGTTGGTCACTGAACTCATCACCACCGAAATCACATTCGACTGCTGGCCAAGCTATCTCAATAGAGCTGCATTGTCTCTTGTCGGCCATGGTGCCAACTGAGACCCAACAATCGTGATCCGCCCCATGGGCTAGCATTGTGTTAGCCCTCATCACCCATCCCACTAGGAAACCCAAAATCCATCACGGTAAGGTCTTCCCTTGCCTCTGGTTGCGTCGTTTGCTGCAACACCACCACTTGAGCGATGCCGAACATCCCCACCCTTGCTTCCCATTGTGCACCATTGCTAAGTCAACGACGATCGCCCCTCATCACGCTAGGTACTTCATTGGGTTAGTGACTCGTTATATATATATATATATATATATATATTTGCATTCCATATCTTGTGATACTTTTTTATTCCTACTTCTTTTAAGCTTGCTAACGATTTTAGGGATGAATAAATAGAAGCATGATTAATTGCTGCCGAAAAGAAGCTTCAAGCAAGGTCAATCATTTAATTGAATACCTCTGTCTCTCTCTCTCTCCCTCCCTCCCTCCCTCCCTCATTGCCTAAACCCTCTTGGTTATCATATTTTAGGATTAGGTAAAATTGTGCACTTGAGGTGAGAAAGATGATTTGAGGATCTTCTTCGGACTTTTGTAAATCATACATACATACACATACGGACATAAATCCAAAAAGACATACATGCTACATAAATACAAACATAAATACATACATACAAGCATACATACATACATACATATATACAACCATACATATACGCATTCATACATACACATATACATACACACATACATACAACCATACATACATGCACACAATACATGCATACATGCTAACTAACATACATACATATATAGATACATACATACATTGCATGCATACATTTGTATATACATACATGCCTATATGGCTGCGTGAGTCATTGTGGGTTTAAGGAATAAGAGATTGTTGTAAATGTGATGATGCTGAACAGATTAGAGTTGCTGGTAAAATTTATTTGTTTACTGTTTTGGTACAACGCTTGGCCTGGCGTTTTTTCGAGCTCGATGCAAATAGTCAAGAATTTTGGTTTCTCAGCTTTCTTCATTTTGGTTCTTCGGCCGTCTCGTGCCATCATCTCTTGTGGACTACTAGTTCTAAATGCAGGCCAAAATTTTTATTAGGGCTTTTTTAATTTTATAAAGTAAAATTAAATAAAGTTGTTTTAATTTTTACATGATATTTTTATTTACAAATAATTCCAATTCTTTGTCAAGTAAAATTACTGTTTAAGATTTTATACTACATTTTCAACGTATAACCGACTTAATTTTTATTAGAAAATTTCTGATTTAGAGATGATTTTATCAATTCTAGTTTAACAAGATGTGCTTTAGACTCTTAGAAGCCATTTGGGAACACAAATACTCTTAGGTATTCTCAAATATTCTCAAATTCAAATTTTTCTCTCATTTCTCAACACCAAATAAAACAAGCCCTAAAAGCAATTATAATTATAATTGTCAATAAAGTTCTATAAATAACCTACACATTTGGAAAAAAGTAGGCCCTTGCCTTTCCAAAGATCATACTAAATTTTTTTATCAACACTCAAAAATTAGATTTTGCTATTTATAATTTTTACATTATATATTAAGCTAATAATGACAAAAGAAAAGTGTATTCATAGAAGAAGAATACTTGAAATAATTATTATGTGGAATACTTTTAAAACTAAAAATGACATAACATATATTTAATATTTTTGATGTTATCTTATTAGATTAATTAATTTTTTAATTAAATATTTTTTCTTTTAAAAAAATTATACTTTAGACTTTTTTGAAAGGGGCCTCTTCTTCCATTGGGGCCTTAGGCAATTGCCTAATTTGCCTTAGAGGAGAGCCGGCCCTATCTAAATGTTTCTCTTTCATTAGATCGAATTATTTACCATAGTTTTTTGATTTATTTCTTTTTTAAATTTAATAGCGTAATTAAAAAATGGAGTGTTATTATCTTTTTACTCATCTACGCCGTTAAAAGTATAAAATATTTTAGTTATTTTGCTTACAATTGCATCACTTTTATATTTGATCTTATTTCAAATATTTGGAATTAATAGATACTATCTAAGACCAATCATTTTATATTAATAGGGTTCTTTAAGGAATTGTGAAGTTCTTTTGCAGCACCTTGGACGGAAGAAAAAAACAAGGGAGGTATGTTGTACTTGTTATATTAATTATTGCAATGTATCTATAAGAATCAACTCCTTGCCCAAACTCTCTTTGTTGTAGGTAAAATTGTTCACTAGAGGCAAGGGAAATGGTTCGAAAAGCTTATTCAAATGTTTGTATCGCATACATACAATTCATGCATATAATATTCATGCATGCATATATAAATGCAAACATGCATACATTGATACATACATACATACACGTACATGCATTCATACATACATACATCCATGCATGCATACATCTATACATGCATGCAAACTAGCATTCATCCATACATACATGCATGCATGCAGCAAACTAACATATATACATGTATTGCAGCAAACTAACATATATACATAAATACATGCATGCATGAATGCATACATACATAAATATTGGAATGGACCAGTTCTTCTAAATGTCCGATTTGTTTATTGTAACGGTATTGCTTAGTTTCGTCGAAAAATTGTTTCATTAGTTTAATTTTAGCAGCATAAATTGTTATGTGGCACTTGCGGGAAGTACTCCCGTACATGCATGATCAGATCCAACATGGTGCATGGTTTATTCACGCAAGAAAAGCCTAAAATGTCACAAAAATCTAGTGAAAGTTGAATAAAGAATTTGCTTCAGTAAGCATGGTGTTTCTTTGTAGATGTTGGATGCATCACAGACACCCTAATCTACAGATGAGCTAAGGAGAATTTGATTAAGAAGGTTAATTGGGAATAAAATGGAAAAAAGTAATAGTTTATATTTCATCATATGAAGTGTTTAATATCTGATCGAACTCGATATATGATTCCTATTTACATGTTAATGCTATGTACGTAGATGTTGAAATGCTTCACAGACGTTCTTATGCTTAGAAGTTCAAGAGAGACTATATGATCCAGAAGGTAAGGATTATAAAGGACATTTGTCAGCTCTATTACTTTGATAATTTTATATTTCATTATCAGTTTAAAAATGCCTGATTGAACTCTTTGTTAGAACTGAACGGATTCCATTTTTACATGTTTCTGCCATGTGAATAAATTAGAAATATCAATATATACATATATAAACTTATGCTTAGCCATGCGATGAAATGGGTAAAAATACTTAAAAAGCTAATAAATCATAAATTCTTTTTTAAAAAATCACACTAATTAAATTATAAAGTTTAAAGATTGAGAAAGACTTTAAAAAACTAAATAATTAAAAAATACTATTAGAAAAAATCAGAGCAGAGGATCAATTAATTTGATATAACTACTTTAGGGATCTTCTCTGTAAATACTTCTCATGGTATATCTCTTTCATCTAGTCGAACTATTTACTATTGTCTTTTGATCTATTTCATATAAAATTTATCAGCCTAGTTAAAAAAATTAGAGTATTTTTATTTTTCTTACTTGTTTACAATAACTAAAATTTAATAGAATTTATAGTACTTTCCATGCAGTTAAAAATATAAAATATTTTAATTATTTCACTTGTAATAGAATCACTTTATATTTTATCTTATTTCGAATATTTCAAATTAATACATACTATCTTTTACCAAATATTTTATATTAATAGATGCTATTAGCCGATGAGTGTTTATTTGGTAGTCTATTTGTAGAATTCTATGATAAAGATTGTAATTGAAAAGTGTTTTTCCTTATATTATTGAATGTACACCGAGGTGTATATATATACATCACTGATAACAGAAAGCCTATGGTTAGGCTCTCATCAAGTATTCAAAAGTTAAATATTTGTTTACATGGGATAAAATATCTGAAGTTTAACCACTTGATCACAGGATCCCATATCCGACTTCTAAGAGTTGGTCTTCAATACGCCCCCTTAATCATAGGGGAAGATCTCGGACCCTAAGATTGAAACTTAACAACTTAAACCGAGAAGCTACTAGTGGTTTGGTGAGGAGGTCAGCGAGCTGATCTTGGCTGGAGATAAACCAAACTTGAAGCTTGTTGCTTGCGACAAGATTACGCATGAAGTGAAAGTCTATTTCAATGTGCTTGGTTTTTGCGTGAAACACAGGGTTGGCACTCAGATAAGTTGCACCAATGTTATCACACAACAACACGGGTGGACTGTCCAGACGAAGACCAAGTTCTCGTATAAGAGATTGCAACCATTAGAGTTCAGCAGCAGCATCGGCAAGGGCTTTGTTCTCTACCTCAATGCTGCTTTGGGCCACTGTACTTTGTTGCTTACATCGCCAAGACACTAAATTGTTTTCGAGAAAGATGCAGTAAGATCCCACTGACCGTCGATCACCTACCTAGTCGGCATCCGAAAAGGCTTGAAACTGAGGTGAAGAGTTATGTGAAATAAAAAGTCCATGTGAAACTGTGTGTTTTAAAAATCTGAGAATTCTTTATACATGTTGCCAATGTGATATTTTAGGTTGATGCATAAATTTGTTGACTCGATAAACTGAGTAGGCAATATCAGGACGCGTGAATGACAAATACTGTAATCCTCCAATGATGCTTCTATACAGGAACGGATCCTCAAAGTCACCTTCATCACGGATTGAGAGATGCGAGGTAGTGGAAATAGGTGTGACACACGTTTTGCATTTGTCCATTTTTGACCACTTCAGGAGCTCGACTATATATTTACATTGAGTTAAGTAAATACCATCAGCAGAGGATAATGCCTCGACGCCCAGAAAGAATGATAAATTGCCTAAATCTTTAACTGCGAATTCCTTCTATAAAGCAATAATTACGTTGTTGACTAACTGAGTATCAGATCTCGTAATAATTATGTCATCTATGTAAATGAGAAAAAACATAATTTGGCAGTGAGATCGATAGATGAATAAAGAAGAATCAGCTTTACTATCAACAAAACCAAGCTGGAATAGAGCATCTGCTAGTCGAGAAAACCACTGCCGAGGAGCTTGACGTAGGCCATACAATGATTTTTTAAGCCGACACAAATAATTTGGGTACTGCAGGTCTTGAAAGCCTAGAGGTTGAACCATAAAAACCTCTTCATGAATGGAACCATGTAAAAATGCATTTTGGATGTCGATTTGCCAAAGACACCAACCTCTAGAAATGACAATGGAGAGGACAAGATGAATAGTTGCAATTTTAATCACGGGACTGTACGTCTCATGAAAATCAACCCCATGTTGCTGATGATAGCCCTTGGCCACGAGTCGCGCTTTATAGCGTTCAATAGAGCCATCGGCACATCGTTTAATTTTAAAAATCCACTGGCAACCCACGACATTTGCATGCGGATTAGGAGGGACTAACTCCCACGTTTGATTTTTAAGCAAGGCATCAAACTCTAAGTTCATAGCATCACGCCAATGGCCATGTTTTGCGGCTTCAGTGTAGCAAGATGGTTCAATACTGTCGTGTGTGACTGCAGCGAGAAGCGCTCTTGGAAGGGGGGAACGACACTGCCATCTGGTAGATGCTTAGGCTTCCGAATGTTGTTTCTGGATATGGTAGTCATGGCATGGGTACTGGTGGATCCGGTTATGACTACACTTGGAGACTGGCTTGTAATTAGCTGGCTTGCAGGAGGAGGAACGAGAGGTGCCTCATCATGGGGAGGATCCAATGTTGATGGTGCTACACAAATTGTAATAGGCATTGTTGCATTTTGCAAAGTACCTGCAAGTGGCAAAACAGGGGAGGGAGTAGTAATGAATGTTGGCAAAGCATCCGTATTAGACGTGGGCATGGACTCGATGATGGGTGGTTTAAATGGAAAGGAGTGTTCATAAAAAATAACGTGATGGGAGACATATATTTTTCCACTTGCAAGATCCAGACACTTGTAACCATGATGGTTGAGACTATAACCGATGAAAATACAAGTTTTTGAGTAGAAATCGATTTTCTGTTTATTAAAGGGGCGTAAGTAAGGCCAACACGCACAACCGAAGACTTTAAGAAAGTGATAGTCAAGTGGAGTGTGATAGAGAATTTGATAGGGAGATTTATTGTGTAAGATAGGCGTAGGTAGCCTATTCATCAAATAAACGGCTGTAAGAAATGCATCTTCCCGGAAATGTTGGGGTAAATTCGAATGGGAGAGGAGTGATAAACCAACCTCAACAATTTGTCTATGGCGTCATTCAATCGCACGCATTTGTTGATGAGTATGTGGACAAACGATGCAACGTTGAATACCAGAGGTTTTGAAATGAGTTGTTAATTTGCAAAATTCACCGCCCCAATCAGATTGAAACATTTTGATTTTGCGCTCAAAAAGACATTCAGCATAAGATTGAAATTGAAGGAAAATAGTCTCTACATGAGATTTTAACTTGAGTGGAAAGAGCCACAGAAATTTAGTGCAATCATCTAAAGAGGAGACATAATAACAGCAACCAGAATTGGAAAGAACCGATGCTAGCCCCCATACATCACTATAAATTAAATCAAAAGGAAATTGTGATGAATGATGATGCGAATGAAAAGGAAGAGCACTGCTTTTAGCATGTTGGCAATCCGAGCATACTGGAAGTTCTTTATTGTAGAGTGGAAGAGTGAAAGTAGAGACAACTTGTTTGACGACGGGAGTAGACGCATGACTGAGACGTTGATGCAAAACTTTATACGGAGCACGAACTGTTGAGAAACAATGAGGAAGAATGGAGTGCGCATAGCTGGAAAATGAATATAAGTCATCTTTAAACAAGCCGGGATGAAGGAGGTTCCCCGAGTAATCATTGACATCAAAAAAATCACGATGAAACTCAAAATAAACATTATTGTCCTTACAAAACTGTTGGACAAAAACAAGATTTTTTTGAATGTTAGGAACAAGGAGAACTTGATTTAATATGAAAGGTGTGGCAAAAGTAGAAATGGAAGAAGAACCAATTTTTGAAATTTGCAAACCTACACCATTGCTTACATGAATTTGATCAGTACCATCATAATCTTCACTCCTTAGATTGAGGTTGGTGATGTCATTGGTGAGGTGATGGGTGGCACCAGTGTCAGGGTGCCAAGTGGGTTCAGATGGGAAAGAGCTAGAGGCAACCAAGACCAGGGTACTGCGCTGATCAGAGTCGGCAGAGTATGTAATGTCAAACCTGTGAAAGCATTTTTTTGCTGTGTGTCCCGATTTACCACATATTTGACAAACAACAACATCGTGAGTGGATGATCCACGACCAGAAGAAGGATATTGCTGAGAATTTCCACGGAAGCCGCGCCCCCTACCTCGATATCCACTATGACCATAGGAAAAATTTTGTGGAGACTGTCGAGTAGCAACATTGACAGATGCGTGTTGCAACAGTTGATTATGGTGAGAGAGACAAGACTCTGTAGTGAGAAGAAGAGAATAAACTTCCTCCAGCGTAACAGGGTCTTTGTGAACTGAAACAGTAGTAACGAAGGGGTCTAATCATGACCGAGACCAGTAAGGAGATAGGTGACAATTTCATCACATGTAAGGGAGTGCCCAGCAATGGCCAATTTATCAGCGTAACGTTTAATTTGCATCAAATAATCACTAGCACAAAGAGCACCTTTACATGAATTGGCAAGATCAGTACGTAATTAAATTGTACGAGCTCGTGATTGAGATGAGAAGGAAGTTTCAAGGGCTTGCCAGACACTAGCAGAGGTAGTGTGGGAAACAATTTGAACCAGGATGGTTTTGGTAATGGTGGAGAAAAGGACGGCAAGAACAATGGAATCTTGCCTGAACCAGTGGTCATAGAGGGGATTAGGAATAATAGAAATGGTATTGGAGTTGGGGTTGGTAACAGTAATGGTTTTAGATGGAATGATGGTAGTGCCATCAAGATAACTGAAGAGACACTGGCCACAAAAGAAAGGAATGAGCTAAGCTTTCCAGACATGGTAATTGTCACGGGACAGTTTGGTGACATTAATGGTTTTGGGGGGGGTGATAAGAGAGGGAGCAACAGAGGAAGAGTGGTTGGACATAGTTGGAGAAGGAGAGGATATGGAAGGACGTTCGTCAAATGGCTCAATCTGATACCATGTAGAATTCTATGATAAAGATTGTAAATGAAAAGTGTTTTTCCTTATATTATTGAATGTACACTGAGGTGTATATATATACATCACTAATTACAGAAAGCCTATGGTTAGGCTCTCATCAAGTATTCAAAAGTTAAATATTTGTTTACATGAGATTAAATATCTGAAGTTTAATCACTTGATCACAGGATCCAATATCCGACTCCTACGTGATAGGAATGACTTCAGCAAGGCTTGAGTATGGTAAGAGTTGGTCTTCAAAATATCCATCCTCCAAACATTTTATTGGACTCGAGTGTTTTTTTGAAATTGAGGCGCTTTTTGGTTTCACAGTCTTCTTCAGTTTGGTTATTCGGTAGTCTCATGCATCATCTATTTTGGACTATTACTTCTCAAGGTATTTCTTTCATCCCAGTCCAATTATTTACCATTGTCTTTTGATCAATTTTATTTGAAATTTATCAGCATAGTTAAAAAAATGGAGTGTTTTTATCCTATCACTCATTTATAATAACAAAAATATTTGTAATTTTAATGAAATTTATATTACTATCCACACAGTTAGAAATATAAAATATTTTAGTTATTTCTCTTACAATAAAATCTATGATATCTCGTATTTGTGTGTATTTTTATTGAATAATTACTTAAATTATTATAAATAGTGATTATCTTGTTTTAAATTTAACGTCTTTCTCATTAGATTATTTTATGATTTCTGAGTTGTGAAATTTATTTTAATGTACTTTCTTGATATTAATAATTATTTTGCATTTAAAGGACTCTCTAGCTTGAATTATTTTATTAATGTTTAGTTATAGTGTTTTTATTTGACTTTTATTTATTTTTATTGTACCTTTTTATTTCTTAGACCTTTATTTTCGAATTGTGCTTATTTTTAGTGAGTTTCCCTTTGTTTTTGGGCCAAATCCATTTAGATTTCGGGCCCAGCCCATTACCTGAAGACCCAACCCCTTTCCCCCCTAAAAAAAATGCCGTTTTGCGCCAGCCCTTAGGGTTTCATCAATTTCTTTTCCTTCTTCCTCCAGCTGCTACTGCCTTCTTCTTCTTTCTTCTTCATTTTATTTTCTCTTCTTCTCCTTCGAGCTTCTTCTCCTTCTTCATTTCCAATTCTTTTCTTCTTCTTTTATTTCGGTTTCTTTCCTCTGTTTTTGGCATGGTGCCGCTGCTCTCCTTCCCCTTCTTCTTCTTCATTTCTTCTTCTTCTTTCTGTTGTTTGTTGCTCGGTGAGTCCTCCATTTTCGGCTGGTAAAGGTTCCATTGTAAGCTCTTTAATTTTCAAGTTTTCCATTTTTGCAAGTTCGAACGTGAGCCTCCAAACTCGATTTCCCCTCTTATTTGTCTTAGTATTTTGTGTTCTAAATTGTGGGTAAAACCTTGAGATTTTTGGGTGATTTGGCCTCCAACCCGTGCCATGTTTTCATCCAAACCGTGAGCTGCCTTTGTGTTTCTTGTTGATTTTTGGTTCTTGCCGTGAGCAACATTTTCAATCATCATCTTCTAGTTTTTTATCCTAGTAAATCAGCCATTTGTTTCCCGAAAATATTATTCCAAGTTTCCTTATTTTTGAAATCCATTTTCAATCCAAAAAATTGTGATTTTTAGTGATTTATTTTCGGGCTCGCTTTTAGCATTTAATGGGTGCTTCATCTTTCAGAAATTTGCATTTATCACTGTAAGTATCTTTCAAAGAACTTTTTGAGATTTAAATATATTTTGCACTAATAAATCTTTTGTGATCTTGTTAGTTGTGCCGGACGTTGAGTCCAAGGAGTTTGGGGGTCAGGTGGATTGGAGCAGGGAGGTGTTTGTGTGATTGGATTATGTTGAAATTTGTTGGCTGTTGAATAATTGTGTCATGTCATATACATTGCATAATTGCATGCATGTTCATGTTTGTAAATGAAAATTGGATTTTCGCATAATTGCATGCATGTTCATGTGTATATTTGAAAACTGAGTTTTCATGTAAGAAATAGTTTTGCGTGCTTGTGTATCACAATTGTTGCCCAGATGACTAACACAAGAGGGGGGGTGAATTGAGTTGTATTTAAAAAATAACAATTATAAATCAAATATACAATATAAAATATAAACAAAATATGAAACAGCAATAAATATAAAGAGTAAGAGTAAGAGAGAAGTAAACTCAGTATGTTAACGAGGTTCGGCCCCACTGCCTACGTCCTCGCCTCAAGCTACCCCTTGAGGATCCCTGAATTCACTATTCAATCTCCTTCAGGTGGAGATAGAAATCTATTACACCTTTGAACAACACCGCTACAAAGGATCCGTGTAGAACACCCTCTACACTTACAATCACCTTACACGTGGTGATTCAACGATTCCCTGTGTAGAACACTTTCTACACTCACAAGGGTTGTACACACCCTTTTACTGATACAAGAATTGATAGTGGGTAGGATATCAGAAAACACTCCTCAATGAGTGAAATAAGAACAATACAAGCACAAACTATATCTCTCAAAATGAATAAGAGTTAAGGCTCAATGCTTAAGAAGAGAGAATGAAAGCTTTGAATGAGAGTTGTATGCTCTTGGTGTTGTGAATGTGAAGCTCTCAAATGATCTATTTATAGGCATATGAGACTTCATATTCAAATTTAAAAAGATTCACATGTCAAAGACATCATCATTCACTTTTCAAAAATTCAAACCTAATCTTTTTACTTTTTGCATATGACAAAAGGAGCACACTTTGCTTTTCAAAAAAATCAAACCTAATCTTTTACTTTTTGCATATGAAAAAGGAGCACACTTTGCTTTTCAAAAATTTCAAACCTAATCTTTTACTTTTTGCATATGACAAAAGGAGCACACTTTACTTTTCAAATTTTTCAAACAAAGACATCTTCCTTTTGCATAAGTCAAGAAAAGCATCAATCACTTTTGAAATTATTCAAATAAAACATGCACATGTGAAAGATGACAATCAATCATCTTTAATATTTTCAAAGTTCAAACCTTTAATCATGGCATGCACATGTGAAAGATGACAATCAATTATCTTTCAAAATATTCAAATTTAATTTTCAAAAATATTCATGCACATGTGGAAAATGTATTTTAATGCTTTATGATAAAATATTAATTTTGAGCCTTAATCCTAATTTCGAATTTTAAGAGATTTACAACATTACTCTATGACTTTAATGTGAGCTTGTTCCCTTCTTGCTCATGCTTGGTTTCTTGATGTGCTTGACTCCATTGTGTAGATAACTTGAGCTTGAGACTCCTTTATTCTTTGAATTCATTTGTTATCATCAAAATCCATGTGTAAATATATAATTACACAAAACTTGAAACCTTAGGTTCAACAATCTCCCCCTTTTTGATGATGACAAATACTTGATAGAACCTGAAACCTGTATTAATACTTAAGCTCCCCCTGAGAATGTGCGTTAGTTTTTCAAGCAAAAATATAAATATAATTCCAAGCATATATAACAAGTTTAACAATTTAAACAATATTAATGTTCTAGTCTAAAACTTCTCCCCCTTTTGGCATCATTAAAAAGGATCGGCAGCAAGTAAATAGATGAAGAAAACGGTGCGTTAATATATACTGTAGATAGTAATTGGATCCGTTCCGTGACCCGACAAGTGTGGCTGGAGATATTGAAAAAATCGTCTGATGTTGTTGACAAATGAGATTGAAGGCTCCGAGTTTCTAAAAAAAGTGTCATTTTCACCGATCGGAAAAAAAAACATTGCTCTTTGACTTGGATGATAGCTCGTCTTGTTCTTTATGCTATCTCTATAAAATCAGTCTTAAATTATCCATATGCATCAATTATTCTCATCTCTATAACTCATCTGCATTCCTTCACATTCTCGCTTAAGTTTTCAATTCTTTTCTCAATGGCTCAATCTTCTAACATTCTCTAGATCCATCCATGAGGATTCAGACCTCAACCTCCTGTCCTTTCTGCAGCTCCATTGGTGCCATGTTGCAGCAAGAAAATAATAGATGGCTAATAAGTCAGACTCCGATGCTATCTACGACTTGGTGAGTCTCGGGACTCGCTACTCATCCTCTATTGTTGCTTTTTCCCAGCGGGTTCAAGCCAAAAACCATGAGGTTGAAAAGCTTAAGAACAAATTGTTGTACTTCAACGAATTGTTCAAGAGTCTCACACAAGGGAAGGAATCCTTCGGCAGAGAATAAAAAGTTGAAATCTCTATTGGATTCTTCATTCCGCTTGCCAGTTCCCATGGATAGGGATGACATGATATTGTATGAAGAGAATGAGCGTCTCAAACATGAGGCTAAGAACCTCAAGTTTATGTAAAAGTATTTAAATAAAATCTCTCTATTTTTATGAACTCTGATCTGTCTTTTAAGAGATATTCATAATATGCATCATACCTATTTCTCTTCTAATCATAGATAATCTATCTTCTGGTAAAGGTTTTGTGAATATATCTGCTAACTGATCGTGTGTGTTTGTGAACTCTAGTACTATATCGCCTTTCTGCACATGATCTCGAAGAAAATGATATCTTATTTCAATATGTTTAGTTCTAGAATGTTATATTGGGTTCTTTGAAAGATTTATAGCACTTGTATTATCACATTTGATTGGAATGTGATTATACATGAGTTTAAAATCTTCAAGTTGTTGCTTCATGTAAAGAACTTGAGCACAACAACTACCCTGCAGCAACATATTCTGCCTCAGCAGTAGATAGTGCAACAGAATTTTATTTTTTACTAAACCAGGAAACTAGTGCATGATCTAAGAAGTGACATGCTCCACTAGTGCTTTTTCGATCTATTTTACAGCCAGCATAATCTGCATCTGTGTAGCTGATTAGATCGAAAGATGTGTGCTTAGGGTACCATAACCCTAAGTTAATTGTACCACTAAGATATCTAAGAATGCGCTTAACTGCAATTAAATGAGATTCTTTTGGAGATGATTGAAAGCGTGCACATAAGCACACACTGAACATAATATCTGGTCTACTGGCTGTCAAATATAATAAGCTACCAATCATACCTCGATATACCTTCGAGTCAACTGGCTTACCGGATTCATCTTTATCAAGTTTAGTAGATGGGCTCATTGGTGTTCCAGTTTCCTTAGCACCTTCCATCCCAAACTTCTTCAGCAATTCCTTAATATATTTTGATTGATTGATGAATGTCCCACTTTTTACTTGCTTAATTTGCAATCCGAGAAAGAATGTAAGTTCTCCCATCATGCTCATTTCAAATTCATCCTGCATAGTCTTAGCAAAAACTTGACACATATTTTCATTAGTAGCACCGAATATTATATCATCAACATAAATCTGAATCAAAAGAATATCATCATTTTCGCATTTAATGAAAAGAGTTGTGTCGATTTTTCCTCTTGAAAAACCTTTTTCAATCAAGAAACTACTAAGTCTCTCGTACTACGCTCTAGGAGCTTGTTTGAGTCCATATAGTATTTTTGTGAGTCTGAAAACATGATTTGGAGAAAAATGATTTTCAAAACCTGGAGGTTGCTCAACATATACCTCTTCATTTATAAAACCGTTTGTTTTTGCTTGTAGAGGACTTCATGCATACCTATAAAAACAATTAAAATGATTTTTCTTGGTACCCAAGTTCTTTGGGTCCTTTATTTATTAGTATTAGAAGAAACAAGATTTTTAGGTACCCATATGGCCCTAATAGTCATTGTATGTTTTCTTCTAATAGGACAAGCATGATAATTATGACCATTTCTATTACAAAAATTGCAAATAGCATGTGGCATATATGAAGAACTTGAGTGATTATAATAGTATCTTTTTTTGACAAACTTATTATGAAAAGAATTTTGAATATTGTACTTTGATGTAGAAGGATTATCAAAGAAGTTTTTATAAGGTTTGTATTTTTGTTTTGGCATATATCCCAAGCCTGCTTTGTCAAAAACACATCTTTGACTACCAAGAAGTTTTTCAAAATTTCTTTTTCCATTCGTAAAGTTTTCAACAATATTTTCTAAATCAGTTTTCTTCTTCTTCAACTCAAGATTTTCATCTTTCAAAACAATATTTTCTTTTTTTAAAATATCAATTTCGTTTGTTAAAGAAGAATTTTTCTTTTTCAAAGCAGTATATTTGATACCCAATTTTTCAAATTCCTCATATACCTCTTCTAAAACATTTTGCAATTCTTCATATGAAAGATTTTCAATATTATCAAAATTTGTTACCTCAATGTCATCTTTAGCCATAAGACAGAGATTTGCTGATTCTTCATTACTTGCTTCACTATCTGAGCTACTTGAATCATCATCCCATGTAGCTTTCATTGCTTTCTTGCCTTTGTTTCGATCTTTCTTTAGCAGAGGACAATCTGGCTTGATATGACCAGGCTTATTGCATTTATAACAAATTAAAGTATCATTTTTACCTGAATCTTTCTTGGAAAACTTTTTGAAGGATTTCCTCGGAGGAGTTTTATTTTTCTTTAAGAATCTCTGAATTCTTCTTGTTATCATCGCAACTTCTTCATCTTTATCGTCATTTTCCTCATCTTCATCACTTTCACTTTCATGAGGAACAGCTTTAAGCGCCAAGCTCTTCTTTGGCTTTCCTTCTTCTTCTCCTCTTTTCAATGTGTACTCATGGGTGATAAGTGACCCGATGAGTTCATTCACTTCGAGCTTCTTGAGGTCTCTAACTTCAAGAATCGCTGTCACTTTTGATTCCCAACGTTTTGGTAGAGAGTTGAGAATTTTTCTTACCATTTCCACTTTGGAATAAACTTTGCCAAGAGCTGTCAAGCTGTTTATGATGTTAGTAAAACGAGTGTGCATACTAGAAATAGATTCATCATCATTCATCTTAAACATTTCATATTCATGAGTAAGAATATAAATTTTTGATTCCTTAACTTGAGAAGTTCCTTCATAAGTAACTTCCAAGTTATCCCAAATTTCTTTTGTCGTAGCACAAGTCATTACTCTATTAAACTCATTACCATTGAGAGCATTATATAATAAATTCATAGCAATTAAATTCAAAGTATAAAGTCTATCGTCTTCACGATTAAACTCTTCTTCTTCCTTTTTGACCTTTACTCCATCAACCACTTTTGTTGGAATATAAGGTCCATTTACAATGCATTTCCAGATTTCTCGACCTTGAGCCTGAAGGAATATTCTCATTCTAACTTTCCAGAATGAGTAATTGTCTCCACAAAAGAGTGGAGGCCGACTGCTAGACCAAATGAAGCTGCAATGTTAGCCATAAGATCTTAACTCAAAAGATAATTAATCTTATAATAGAGCTTTAGCTCTGATACCAATTGTTACTGATCATAGGCCGCACCTATGTCACCTAACAATTGTACCTACCAGACTAGCCGGCCACCGTCTCTACCGGTGCACCGTCACTCATGGTCGGAGAGTCTTGCTTCGGTGACACAGTCACAAGCGAGAGTTCCCATGAGTGATCTGCCTGTATGAACAGTACAGGTCAACTAGCTCTGATACCAATTGTTGCCCAGATGACTAACACAAGAGGGGGGGTGAATTGAGTTGTATTTAAAAAAATAACAATTATAAATCAAATATACAATATAAAATATAAACAAAATATGAAAACAATAAATATAAAGAGTAAGGGTAAGAGAGAAGCAAACTCAGTATGTTAACGAGGTTCGGCCCCACTGCCTACGTCCTCGCCTCAAGCTACCCCTTGAGGATCCCCGAATTCACTATTCAATCTCCTTCAGGTGGAGATAAAAACCTATTACACCTTTGAACAACNGTGAAAAAAAAAAAAGACGAAGAAGAAATAAAGGCGGCTTAGTGAACTTTCCTAAGTAAAAAGGGCTAGAAACAGTTACCCAAGACTTTGGGGGTTGAGTGTCCAACCTTTAAAAACAGAACTGGCGTGAAAACTGCTAGTTCCTTAGACTTTGAGGTAGTTAGAATCAATAATGATTAATCTTAAGGTTGAAAAATCCTTTGATAAATCATGCTTATTAATGAGGAACACACAGAGATTTAGCCACACACACATATCCGAGTTCTAAGACATTTGCCCCAATTCTATATGAATAATTGTTGAGACTTTTCTTGTGGATACAACTCCTGGTGTTGAATAGTCACGAATCATTTTTTTGTGAGAATTCAGAATTATGCTTGATTGTTTTCGTTTGAATTTTGAACTTTATGCAATGTTCATCTCAATTAATTTTCACTATTTTGCTCAAGTATTAGCAAAAAGCTAGTTGGGGGGTGTGTTTGAGCTGAAAAATTGCATATTTAAGCTATTTAAAACTAATTTATTTCAACTACTTCGTGACATTATTATTGGTTTTAGATGAAAAAATTGTTAATAAGCATAAATTCGAATTGTGATTTTTAATTGATTAATATCATGTTTATGCTTAATTTTATAACTATGATTTAATTGAAAAATATTCCCTCACATATATAATATATTCCCTCAAAGAAAGGAGATTTCGGTTGGAGGTGGCTTGAGAAAGTTGACATTCACAAAGAAGATGATTTACGGAAAGAGAGCATGACAAGTTTACGTAGAGAGGGGACGGTTTCGGTGCTGAAATTGAAGATGTGCTGGAGTGATTGGCTGGAGTTTGTTGGTGAGATGACTTCTGGACGTGTATACGGAAGGGTGGCTTGGACGTGGAGGCTTCTTGCTATGGGATGCAAATGTTGTCAACAAAAACGGAAAGGGGAGCAGAAAATAAAGAAAAAGAGACACAAGCAGCTGGACGTATGCTGGCTGGCGGGGGCAACATGAAGAAAAAAAAAACAGAAGAGAAAAAAAGGAGGAGACACTTCGTCTGGGGCTACGGAAATGTTTCTAACTGGACGTTCAGAGAGGTTAACGAGGGGGAGTTTTTCAACATTTACGGAAAGAGAGTGACGTGAGAAAGTGGGAGAGACGTGGGGGGTCTGTGCGTGAAAAAAAGAGAGGATAGCTTGGAGGGAGAGAAACGAAGGTGAAGAGGAGATGGGTGAGGTTTCAGAAAGCTGGAAAAAAAAAACACACAGCGTCTGTATTTTTACGTGAAAAACAGAGGGAGAGTTTTTCTAGCGTTTTTCTTTGGCTAGCTTCAGACGAACGATATCACCTCCCACGTCTGCCCTTTTGACCAGCTTCAAGCCACCCCAACACCTCTCATCTGTTCCAGCCAACCGAAAATGGAAAGAGGTGGTAATTTATGTAAAAACAGAGAGCAGTGACACGTACAAAGAAACTGGGCTTTCGGTGGCTTTGGACAGACTGAGACCAGGGAACACTTCACCTGGGAGTTATTTTGGAGGCTCGTACTGGGACAGAAGAGCAGCAGAGACTTGAACGGAAAGGAAGCTGGGTGTTTTACGTAAAAACAGAGGAAAAAGAGCTTCGGCGAGGGATTTCGTCTGGCAATTTTTTGGTGACTGCGGATTCACTACAGAAAGGAGCTGGTTCTTTTCAACTTGCAAATGATGGTTCCTGAAAGAAGTATTCTGATTTTTCATTTGGTATAGCTAGACGGAGAGTGAGGGAAAGGAGAGTAAGAGGCTTGAACGGAGGGGAGTTATTTTGGTTTCTATTTTATGTTACTTTTATTTTATGATTTAAGTTATTCTCTTTATTAGCTTGTGTTTAATTTTAATTCTATCATGGATAATGTTTATTTAATTTTTATAGCATTTGTGATGAACATGGTTGGCTAAATTTTCATACTAAGGTTAGAGGTGAAGTTTAATGATTTGGAAATTGTTTTCGGATCGACGATAAATTTATTTTGTGAGTTTGATCGATTGAAGGATTTTATTATTGGATATTTTGATTATCTATATATTTATCTTGATTCATTGTGATTTCCGAATACAATGAATGCTTGAGAAATCCCTGTGATAGTCAAATAGATTTGTAAATGTTTTAATCATCGATCGCTTATGCTCAATCATTAGTAATTATTTTCTTGATCTTAAATGCTAAATCTTCCAATTAAACGGAATCATTATTCTAGTTTAGTTGAAGTAATTCAATCGGAAACAATATTTTAAATTATTAAACGGATCCTCGAAACCTTAGTCTTTCTTTTCCCATATCAATACATTTTATCATTTTAGTTTTAACTTGTTACGTCAAAAATCATAATTTCAATAACCTCACTTTATTTTCAATCGCACATCTCTTTTAGTATTTTATTTTCATTTGTTTGAGAGAATTTTTCACATTAGTCAATTCATGTGGATTCGATCCTGTAAGGTACTACAACACCTGTATACTTGCAGGTAAAACTGCACTAAATTTTGGTTCATTAATTTGAGTTAAAGTTTAGGCGCAACAGGAGTGATCGAGGATCACTTTCTCGTGAGATGGGATTCATTTTCCGCTTTTAGATATTGTATTTTGATTTATTTATGTTTTCACTAAATAACTGTAATATTTTTTTAAATGCTTGTATTTAAGTGAATTTGTATTTAACAATTTTGTTAGTTAGTTTATTAACTTTAACTTATCCGCTGTGTCTTTTGTCTTGCACATATTGCTTGTGCACACACTTCACACTTGTCGTTGGGGTGTGTGACCCATATTGTTATCATCCCGACATCTTAATTTCTGCACTTTCGTACCTAGGAGTTGGGGGCTCACAAAACACTTTTATAATTTATCTTATTTCAAATATTTTGCATTAATAGATATTATCTTATTATACCAAACATTTTATACTAATAGATACCATCATTTTCAAGGTGTTGGGGAATTCTTTTGCAGCAAACATGGATGACAGAACAAAAGGGGGTATGTATTTCTTTTGTTAATTATTGCAATATATCTGTAAGAATCAACTCCTTGTATTCTGCATTAAAGGGTTAGTGACTTGTTCTATTTGTTTTTTCTCATCTTTTGCATCTCATATCTTCTGGTACTCTTATCTAATTCTTTTTTAAAATTTGCTAATGATCTTAAGAAGAAATTAACATACAAGAGAAGCATGATTGATGGCAACAAAAGGGAAACTCTACGCATTGTCAATCGTTTAATTGAAGGTCTCTCTTTTCTGTCTCTATTTTACTATTTGCCTAAACTCTCTTGGTTATAGTACGTAAAATTGTGCATTAGAGGCGACCAAAATGGTTTGAGGAGCTTATTCAGATTTTTGCGAGGCATGCATGCATGCATGCATACATACAATACATACATACATATATATATACACATATATTAATACATATATACATATATATATATATTCATACATGCAAACATCTATGCATGCATGCAAACTAACATCCATCCATACATCCATGCATACATCCATGCATACCTATATACGTAGATGCATACATACATACATAAATGCATACATGCATTACACAAACTAACATATTTACATACATATGTACATCATGCATGCATATATATATATATACATACATCCTTACACACATGCATCCTTACATACATGCATGCATATATAAATACAGGAGGGACCATAACCAACGCGATGATCACGAGACGGAGGAGGGGTGCAATTCCGGACGTAGTCGGAACGTCTGAAACAGCTGATAGCAGCTGACAACTCCGAATGGCCCATGGGCCTTGAGGTGATCTCCTTCCTTTCATCCGAATCCATCCGTGATTACTACAGTTAATCGCACCTCTTTTTATCTCTTTCTGATCTCTCAAGAGCTCGCGTTGGCCTTGAGGTGATCTCCCTCCATCTACATCATTAAAAATCGTAAATTGGGATCGATGCTTAACCAAAGAACTGATCATTTTAATTTTATGCAAAAGTTACGTTCCTCTTGTAGAAAGATGATAATTCCAAACTATCGTATAGAAAACCTAAAGAACAAATGAAAGTTTACAAAAGGGGAAAGTTCCCTCTGCTTTGATTAAAGGAAAGATGAATTACTTACAAAACTGAGCTCTGTCCTATTTATACAGAAAACTAATTACAACAAGTGTTATATAATAAATGAAAACGTGCTAACTCATGTGTACATATGTCAACACCTCTTAATCTTGTGATTTATTTTACATTGATCAAACCGGACATAAAGAATTTTGCAAGTTCTTTGAACAAAGCAGAGATAAGGGCAGGTTGGATTTCTTTCCTGAATTAAGTGTAACATTAAGGATCCTGAACTTGGGAAAGTTTTATGTTGCAATTTATTTGAGAATTCTTGTTTTTCTTTTTTTTAATTACGTGAAGAGTTCTATTTACTATTTACTATTTTATATGAAGAGTTCTCTTTACTGTTTTATACGAAGGAAATTCTTATTAGGTTTTAATTAAGCCTGTTGTTGAGATTTATATTTTTTTTACCTGAATTGGACACTAGAGGGTATCATAATCGCTATAATGTGCATGAACCTGCATGCCTAAAGGGACGTATGTGAAGCACCGGACTAAAATTTTGCTACAAAATGATTGAGGATTAAAAGAAAAAATCTACTCAGAAGCCGGTTTATTCCTTCACACCGCACACCCTCATACATGGCAGACCATGTGAATGAAAAAAGGGACAGTTTGAAAAAGTAAATTGTCATTTTTGTCCAAAACTCATGTTCTCCTTCTCCTTTCCGTCGACCTCTTTTCTCTATCTCCTTCAGCTTGCTTCACTTTCTCAGGCCACCAAATCGGCATGAGTAGATTACTTAAATCATCTCCAATATGATTCTCATTCTTTGGTTCTTCAGGCTCTGGCATTGACTTAACCTTTAAATCTTTTTCTAGGTCTAGTTTGTCGGTTTTTCTAAATTTATTGACTTTAAAGAAACTTGTTCGGCTACCATATTTTTAATATTTTTACATACGAAAATTTTCTAACTTCACAAACTAGTAAGAATCTTGGTAGTTGAAATTTTTTAAAATTTAGGAATAGAATCTACTTTTATTCCAAACATTTCATTGAGCTAATGTGCAATATTGTTGCTATCAAAATCTGTCTGAGTAGATTATCTGCAAAAAAAACTTAGAAGTCTTTCGTGGAAAATCTATTACGTATGCTAGAAACATTTTATGCCAAAATCTGATGAGCAAAAAGCCCTTTGAAATGCAAATCCATCATCACAAGAAGTTAGCAATAAAGTACCAAAACACCCAACTGCTGATGACCACTCCGACGACCCTTATTCAACTTTTTAGCAAAATTCTATTCGGACGAGCAGCAAAAATAAACAAAAGGAAAACATGATTGAAGAAGACCAAAGACGAGCTTGGTGGCAATACGAAATCGAGATCCAAGTTCTAGGTCTTTTATTTGGTTGTCTTTGCGATGGATTTTGTTCTCTCTGTTTTTTTTTTAATTTTAACTTAATCCACGTCACTATGACGTGGAGGGTGTGCAGAGTGCGTTAAAAACCAAGGCTTTTGCAGGGCAAAACCCGGATTAAAATAGACATGGAATCGATGTGACGGATAAGTATTTATGAATTGCTCGAGGTGCTAGTAAATCTGGAGGACAAAATTTTTATAAAGAGGAGAGATGGTAACACCCTAATCTGGTATTATAAGGAAAATAGCGACAATTTTTATTGGGCCAAATTAGCTCTAGCAGCCCATATTCAATAAGCCCGCAAACTATTATTATTAGAAATTGATTTCGGAGATTTCTCAATAAGTCCACAGGTCCAAGAACCGGTTAAGCCAACCCTTTTGATAAGCCCATACAAAGCCCAAAAACCTACCCAACAGCCGAAAACTCGAGGAAAATCCAAACCCAGTTGCACTAAATCCCTTTGCCGCACGTACAAAAACCATGCACCATTTTTTAACATCCATCTATACATCGGTTCATTTTAAGTGAAGATTCTTTGGATCATTTTTTCTTTTTCTACATACGTCTATCAATTTCTGTTAAGAATATAAATAATGAAATCTAACTCTTTTCACTGTTTTGAACCGTTTTAAAATAACAAATAATTTCACATTGTATCAAACTATATATTCTAAGTTCAAACATGGTTATCAAGACCTTAGTATTGTAGGACATGCACATGATTAAGTGGGATAAGAAATGCACAGTCACTATCGAGCCTTCCATATTCACGATGGATGCGGTGAAGTAAATATAGAAAAGAAACAAACAATTACGCAAGAATGCTAATAGATTACATAATAATCATAATAATAATTTCCACACCGGCCTATATCAACTGATCCCATAATCGTTCAGTAATATCTTTACCTTGCTTCAAGACCGAAGCCTCCCTCAAGCATTTGTCCACTAAGTCACGTTTTGTACCAGACGCTATAGAATCACGTTTCTGCTTTAGTTCCTCAAGATCTTTGTAAAGCTTCGCAATATCTTCGTAAATCTTTGCAATATCTCTGTCAACTTTGTCTGCTTGTTTTCCAATATAAAGACCAAAGAAAGCATCTGCAACTCTCTTCAGATGATCGAAGACAGATTGAATTTCATGAAATCCTGCAACTTGGCAAGTTCTCAAGCATGTCCACCAGATGAGAAGCAAGTTTTTGGTGATATCCACAACCTTGGTTTTTCTCATGCTGTGTATGCAACCACATAACATGTTAACAAAAAATAGTTTTACATTTGGACTTTGTGTGGATGCAGCGCTAATGCTACCGTGTTTGGAAAGCAATTGCCTCAGGATAGGAGCAAACGTCCGAGCAGCCTTGTGGTGTTCTCCAACATTAACAACCTCCTCTCTAAGAGCAAAGTAGTCATAGGGAGGCCCTCCTTCCAAACTCATAAAACTAACCATTTCTCCTCCGGACCATAAGTGTGCAGAAATCTCTGTGCCCCGATCAAGAAACTTTATAAATTGTGTGTAATCCTTGTCAGAAAACCGTAGAACATTATCTTTCTGAGGGTCATTAAAGAATCTCTCTTCAGCACTCAATGTTTCTCTAATCTTTGTAGCCTCTAAAACCCTTCTCAATTCCTTACTCTCATCTTCATTCAAGGATTCTAAAATTTTATACAAGCTTAAAGTCGGCTCACTTTGTTCTTCTTTGTTTTGCATCATCTGATCTTCTATTGTGTTTTTGGGCGGCATAATCAACTTTCCAAGCTGCCCAAAAGGATCCCTTAACTCTACATGAGCTCCATGATCTCCCTTCAGCACTGATATTACCTAATTGCCAATAAACGTAAAGCAATATCAAAATATATATATCAGTTTTCCTTAATTGGGTTCTTGAATGAAATGAAAGGTTTTTAATTAGAAGATCAAAGCTCACACTTTCAGATTTTGAAAAATTGGAATTTATATCTAACTTACCTCAGATATGACGCACCCAATTTCAGCAATAAAATTGCAATCTGTACATTGATAACTCGGCAATAGTTGGTCTCTCTGTTTCTCACAAACATCACAATAAAATTCATCGTCCATCTCATCTTCATGTTCAGCAAGAGCATTCGTAAGAATGAGTGGATCTTCATGAAATTTATATGTAAAGCTATAGGGTAATGGACCACAAGTATAATGGAGATTCCAATCACAGTAGAGACAACTGAAGATAGATGATTCACAGTTTTTGTCGCAAGCATTGCACTTGAGTACTCGATCATCCGTTCTCTCCCTAAAATGTAGAAGGTGACTGTGGGCCTCGTACTTTATGGGAGGTCGTCCCACTCCGCCACAAATAATGTCCAAGAAAAAACTACAATTGTCATGCTGACAAATGTAGGCGCAGGAAAGGGTATCCTTGCGACAGGCATTGCATTTTCCACGACGACCTTCTTGCTTGAGAAGGAAGAGAGGGTGATACACATGTAAGGGATGGTAGATCTTTAGCGGCAACTCCATGCAAGATTCTTCAATGTAAACATCACGGCAGGTAGATCTACCACAATAATAGGTTGCACTACTACTATTGCAGCCTTTCCCACAGATAAAACAATCAACTCTGCCACCCTTCACTTCCTCAGAAAGTGACAATGGGTGTCCGTGGAAAATAGGGTGATGCTTTCTTTCACTACTTGATCCAGTTGCCAAGTTGGCCGGCAATAGAGTGCAATCAATATCCATCAAGAAATAGCACCGATCACAACCATAGTAGAAGGCCGGATCTGGAAACGTTTGGTGACAAGCTCTGCATGGTGGAGTACCTTCAATGTTGAGTACCCACGAATAATAGCTTCGAACGGAAATTCGGACATCTCGGCGAGTGTACAAGTTGAGAAGACAGGAATGGTAGAAATGTTGGATTTGTAGCGGCAATTTTAGCTCAGCACATGATGGATCGAGAAAGAATGTGCATGTTAAGCAACCGTAGGCATTATTGGAGCAGTACTTTCCACATATACGACATGCAACTCGATCTGCCGGTATGTTATTGTAGAGTATCAACGGATGCTCGTGCCTAAAATATTTTGTAGAACTTTGAAGTTCCTGGTCCCCATCTTCCAAATCCGGCACCGTTTTAATATTGCTAGGCGTAGCCGGGCTCACATCAATGCATTCAGAATCAAGGTTGAAATCACACTTGTTACAGTGAAAGATGGCCCTACTACCCCTCATAGCACGCTGGCCACACAAATTACACCAAACCAATGTTACCGGCCTGGCAAAATATAGAGAGTCACAGATATATACCATATATATATATATATATATATATATATGTGAAACTTAAGGTATGAATGTATTGCAATCATCATGTGTTGTTCAATAAACATACAAATATCAATCATAAAAATAAAATCAAAAGAAAAGAAGAAAGGATGCATGGGACAGGGACCTCAGTAGACTTGTTCTGCTTGTATGTTGATGTTCTAGGACGAACCACATATCCTGTAGGATGTTAAATTGGCTAAGTAATTTAATCAGGTTGCTATCGTAACAAAAAAATCATGAATATATATCAACAAATATACATCAATAGTATAATCACCTCCTGGTGTCACGATACTACGTACCGATGAGAAGACAGGGATGACACAAGGATTGGACTTCTTTCTCTTTCTGGACTGGATGACAGTGCGGATGGATAAAATAACGACATTGTAAGCAACCGTAGACCTTATTACCGCAAGATTTTCCACATTCGCTGCATAAGCTATCCTCAGGAACGTTCTCTAAGAATTGCATTGGATGTTGGTGGATTAGCTTGTCCCCACCCTTTGTAACTCGTTCTTCAGAATCTAGCTTCCGCCTTATCTCTAAGCCTGCAATTTCCATCTCTCTCTCTCTCTCTCTCTCTGATCAAGAGCTCGTTGGACTCCAGGTGATGTCCCTTAATCCATGCACATTATTTTATAGTGGAAACTTTACACTGATCGAATTTCCCAAGTATACATAATTATATATATACCGTTTTAGTGCTTCATCTGTGATTCTGTTTTGCTCTTCATTTAAGCAAGCAAGAGACATAATCATAAAAACTTTAATTTAAATAAAATAACCTACTCTAGATAATTTATTATTATTAAGGGTGGGCAGCATGGCTTTGCCCCTTGCGAATGAAATCAACCAATTTTTCCTTTAACTCATCAATTTAAGGTGTTTTATTTTTTATTTTTATGGAAATATTTCACTTGTACTTTTTATAGATAATTTTGATTTTAATTTGGACCAGACAGATTTTTAGCAATAATATTCTTATTTGTATACATACGTTATTTTTATGCAATAATTATAATTTTGCCTTTTTGGACAAAATTCTCGTAATCTTGAATTTCCATAACTATTTGAGTATGGCTTGAGATTAAGAATCTTACTTCAGATTTTATTAATAAACTTTACTTTTAGAGTTTTCTCTTTTTATATTTTGTATATTTTCTAAATTTCAATACCTAACTTCTGTTGAGTAGCCGTCGGAATAATTCTAACTAATTAATTTTTTCCCGTCTCGTCATCTCTTATCAAATAAAACTTATTCTTTCTGATTCTTTATCTTATGGCAGTACTGTTGGTGGATTCATACGGCCTGCACCAAGATATATATAATAATATTTATCCTTGAAAAATATAGGGAAAAAAAAATGATGGCTTCGTTCCTATAAAGGGGAAAAAAAAAGTGAAAATATAATATTGATGCTATATATTGAGTGCATTTCACGTTATGACAATTTCCTTAATTTATCGACATCGTCTGCCAGTAAATATTCCTTTAATTTATAGTACTTTATATGTTCCTCTTTTTTCAAGCAAAAGAAAATCTTGTTTTTTTCTTTGTTCTTTTTTAAATTGAATATATGCTGAATAATTTATATTATCTGTTTTGTTTTTGTTTTTTCTTCTTCTTTTCACTTTGCTTTGTCTCCTCTTTGTTCTCTCCTTGGATCGAGGGATGGCATCATTCAATTCTTGAGAACTCAGGGTAAGGATCGTAAGTATTTTTTATATTTTCAAAATATTCATACAATAATATATATATATTAATGTGGGAGGGGCCATCCCCACTATGGGGCCAGGCTCGTGTGGGATGGACTGTTGAGTACAAAGAGGCCTTGGCCCATTGGGCAAGAGTTGAACCTCCCCAGGGATCTAGTACAGGGGAGGGGTGGAATGCTAACCCACGATGCGATAGCACCTTCTTTAGGGGTCCAGGTGCTGGACCTGGCCCAACCCAAGGATCCACCTTGATTGAGGGTTCACTTTGGAACGTTAGTGGTCAGCCACGTCCCGCCAAAAAGGAAAGGAAAGAAGCCACCCCTTTTGAGCCCGGGTCTAGCTAGGTGCCTCCACTCATGGTCAAACTCACGCCGCATTAAATGAAGCATGTAGAAGGCACATCGTCATCGAGAGGCCACACTGCATTCAATACATGTCAGAGGAGCTGCACACACAAAGACGATGCAGTAGGAGGGCACGACCTCGACCTGACACAGCATCGCCTGACACAAAGTGTTGGTGCCAAGCCCTGCTTAGATACTACCTAACACCCCACGATCTCTCTCGGTAACCCAACCATAGACAAGTATAAATACCCTAGTGCCACTGTGGGGGTAATCTCTTTAAACTCTTCTTCACCTTTACTCTCTTAGCTTTCTTCTCTATTCAAGTATTCTTCATTGACTTTGGCATCCGAGGGACTTCAGACGTCACCTAAGCCCACTATTTTTCTTTGTTGCAAGCACCAAAGGTTTGGTTGCCGTGATACTACTCGGGCCGTGAAACACAACATCAACACTTGTCATAAGCGAAATTAGCAATCACACTGCCAAATGGATGTAGGTACATTTTTATTTCCGTTTCCAATCCCTAAAATTTATATACCTAAAGTTATATGTTGGTCGGTTGAGAATGTGCTGAAACTGAATTATGGAGTGCTATAATTGTAAAAAACTGGATTCTTTGATCTGAACTTTTCAGAAGTTCTCTTGTTTGTTTTAATATATAATATGAGTTTGTCGTCAAATGTGTTGATTTTATTGTTTTATATTAATTGGAACGGCTTGTTATTTGAAAACGGTTTTTAACATGGCTTGTGAAAATTGTGATCCCTGCAGTACTCATTCATGTATCACCGCTTTACAGTTAAATCTATTGCTAGCATGATGGGAAAAAAAATCCTTGAATTTATTTTAACAATATGACACTTCCAAACTTCTGCACGTCCACCTGTCACGATATATGTATTTTTTTTCCTTTCTCATAAGTCAGTATTTATTAAAAGCTCAAGTCTCAATTCAAGTAGACAGGGTGTATATAAGCAAAGGAAAGCACCGGACTAGAAAAGAGAGGGAAAATTAGAAGACATAACATCAATAGAAACTAAGTCCGTTCCAAGATCACTTTCAAACTCAGTGCTGATCTAGATCTCTCTCTCATGATCAATTGTGGACCATGGTTTCAACAACTCACTATCAATCCCGGCTTGTACCATTGTCGAGCACCGGCTCGCTTTGAGTCAGTGTCAATCATGTTATGGTGATCATTCCATCTCCTTACCTTGTGCCTCTTTGTCTCTCTAAGTTGATTTGATTACTTTTGTTGATTGAGCCCCGTGGCAGAGCCAGAAATTTATTTTAGGGGACCAAAAAAAATTAGAATAATATGCATAAAATATTTTTTGTTCTATTTTTATACAATTTTTGTTATGATATATAATAATCTGATAGGAAGATTTACAATAAAAATAAAATACGTTTAATACAACTTATATATTAAAAAAGTATTTTATATGTCAAGAACAATACATCATTAAAATAATATAAAGACATTCCTATAAATATATTAAACAAAGAAATACAGATCTAAAATTATAACTTGCGTTCTTTTAAACAAATAAAATCATCAAGTATTGAATCTAAATCAAAATTCTCAACTATTTTTCTTTCAATATAGATAATGGAAATATATTAAAAATACTACTGGTTATAGTTAGAACTTTTTTAATTTTATTTATAATAAAAATATCTATTTTATTTTATATGATATGTGTTTTATTTATTTCATTTTTATATCATATTAAATTTTATAGAGGGGCCAAAATAATTTTTAAAAGAGGGGCCATGATAAATTAATATTATTTTATTAAATAATTAAAATTAACATATATATATTTTGCTTTTTTTGGGGGGGGGGGGCATGACGTGGCTCCGCCACTGATTGAGCCTGTCACAAGTTTGACTTTCATGATCCATTCATGAAAGGGTTTAATTTATATTTTGATAAGTAATAAGAGATTTTATAAATGCAAGTAGATAGACATCGTCCAAGTACATAAGAAGTATACAACCCAAAACACCTAAATACAAGCTATGAACTAGGAACTAACAACGTCGGAAAAAGAAACATTTATGATATATCCATTCAGTACAAGTGTTTTCACCCAAAAGCAAAGAGTTTGAAGGAAAATCTCTCTGAATTCTCCCAAAGAGTGTTCTATGTCATCAAACCAGCGTCAATTTCTTTCTAACCACAAGCATTACATTAAGCATAGAGGAACCGTCTTCCAAATATCAGCAATGTGATGGCTGCCCATAAATCCTTTCCAACGAGTCAATAGATCCACCACTTTCTTGGGCATCACCCAAGCTATACCTGACCTGTTGAAAATCTCATCCCAAATAGTCTTTGCCACCTCACAATATAGAAACAAATGACCAACTAACTTTCCATCTTTCTTGCACAAATAACATGACTAGGTCGGGTATTGAGGGGTTGAGAAATTCATTTGAGCAGCTATTGATGCTATAAGATCCACTTCTTATTTCTATCTCTCCAACCACTAGGCTCTAGATGTTTGTCATAAACTATCTAGGCCTCTGCCATAAAGTGTTCATGTTCGAGTACTGATGTGTCCATTGGTGTGAATGTTCATGTTCAGCAAGAGCATTTGTAAGAACGAAAGGATCTTCTTGACATTTATATGTAATGCTATTTGGTAATGGACCACAAGTATAATGGAGATTCCAATCACAGTAGAGATAAGTGAAGATAGATGATTCACAGGTTTTGTCGCAAGCATTGCACTTGAGTCGATCATCCGTTCTCTCCCTAAAATGTAGAAGGTGACTGTGGGCCTCATACATTATGGCAGGTTCTCCCACTCCGCCACAAATAATGTCCAAGAAAAAACTACAATTGTCATGCTTACAAATGTAGGCGAAGGAAAGGATATCCTTGCGATAGGCATTGCATTTTCCACGAGGACCTTCTTGCTCGAGAAGGAAGAGAGGGTGATATAAATGAAAGGGATGGTAAATCTTTAGCGGCAACTCAATGCATTCAGAATGAAGCTGATTGAAATCACACTTGTTACAGTGAAAGATGACAATATCTCTCTCACCACGCTGGCTGCAAAAATTACAGGAAACCAATGTTTTTTGGAAAAATATACTGACACCATTTATATATATAAACCTTATTGAAACTTAAGGTATGCATGTATTGCATCATGTGTTGCAAGTACAAACTCATGATTGAAGTGGCAGTTCAATTGATGATATGATTGAACATTAAGGATAGCAACATACAAGTTTCTATCATAAAAAGATAAAAGAATAAAAGAAAAGAATTTTTAAGACAGGATGCATATATAAGAGAACCAATGGTGGGAGATCTATATAGATATAGGAAACATGCCTTCGAGAAGGTACGAGGGACATGTGGGATATACCTCTTTATTCTTGTAGTTGTTCCGCGTGTGAACCACATATCCTGTAGGATGTGTTAAGTCATTTGTGCGACATTAGCTAAGTACTTTAATCCGGTTGCTAACTTGCTATCGTGACAACAAAAGGTCATAATCATGAATATCTATATCTATATATATATATGTAGTAAAAAAAACTCCAAAAGAAGATTTATTATCACACACATATATATATATATATCAACAATCATCTCTCCTGGTGCAACAATACGTACCGATGAGAGGACAGGGATGAAACGAGCGTTTGACTGATCTCTCAGTCTGGAATGGATGACAAAGTTGATGGATATAGTTACGACATGGTAAGCAACCATAGATCTTATGATCAGTGAGATATTCTCCACATTCACTGCATTGAAATCTATCCAAGTTCTTAAACAGAATCGCCATCGCATTTCACGTTGGTGGATTAGCTTGTCTCCACCCTCTATAGGCCGGAATAAACAAAGGAGATTACAGTGACTCATGCCACCCAAGACGTCTTAAGAGGACTCCCATCGGATTATCTATATTCAAAATAAACTGTACTTTAGAACTATTAGATAGAAAATTCACTTGTAATGGATTAGCCAATAGCAAATTTTGTAGCTTTTAGCTACAGTAACTGTAAATAGAATACCAAATTTAATATCTACTGTTTACAAACCAAATACTTATTTTATTATTTTTTTATAACACTCTCTCTCTCTTCTCTCCATCTACATCCACAAACTTCTATTAGTTTCTTTAAATTAAATAGTAAAATATGATAAAATAAAATAAATTAATAATTAAAATAGGATAAAATAAAATAAATTAATAATTAAAAAATTAAATATTTTTTAAATTATTAATTATTCATTACTATATAATAAATAAATGGCTAATCCAATGTGGAGATTTGATGTAAATAGTTAAAGTTAAATTCATCTTATATTATTTTATTATTATATAATAAAAAAATAGTTATTCCAATGTAAAAATTTATGTAAATGAAATAGTCAAAATTTAAATTTATTTTATATTCATTAAAATTATCTTTTACATGTGGATAATCCATCAACAATGGTCTAAGTCCAGTATAAACCAATGCTATTTTGTTCCAAATTATTGGAGCCGCGTGACGAATACTTGCTAGCTAGCTAGCTAGCTGTAGATGCCAGTAAGTCTCTGTCTCTCTTCTTTCTCTCTCTCTCTCTCTCAATCGAGCATGTTGGCCTTGAGGTGATCATCTCCTAGACTCGCTCAATCCACATCATTTTTATAGTGGGATTTTACACTTAATTTCCCTTTTTAATTAGTGCTCCATCCGTTTTGCTCTTGTTTTGAGGAAGAGATAGAATCATAAAAAGTCTTTTTTTTTTAAATAATAAAAAATAAAATATATAAGCTATTTCCATCAAATTCATTTTTCGTGCCATTTATTAATGTAGATGTTTAAAACTTTGGATTCTTTAGTATTTGACTAATCTTGCACTTGGAATGAGCAGGAATCTACTACTACATGAATATGATTCTCAAATATTATATTATATTGTATTATATTCTTATTTATAAGTATTATGTAAGAATTTTATATCTATGAAAATGTCGGAGAAGAAAAATATACAATTAATCTTGGTTTTTCTTTCAATATTCTCCAAAAAAATATTTATTTTCAAATATCTCTTATCAATTAAAACTTGTCTTATTTTTTTGTGTATATAATAAAGTAATTTATCACCTTTACTACTTTGAATTCAGACTTTAAAAAATAGTGAAAATCAAGAAATATCATGATTAAAATAATAACTATAAAAAGAGGGAAAATTCAAAATAATATTATTGAATCGGCCTACACTAGTACCTACAAAATTAGTTCTATTGTGCTCGGCTCATGGAGTTTCAATATTCTACATGTTATCCTAGGTAATGAAAATTTACCGAAA
This sequence comes from Carya cathayensis, assembly GCA_011037825.1. Taxonomy (NCBI): domain Eukaryota; kingdom Viridiplantae; phylum Streptophyta; class Magnoliopsida; order Fagales; family Juglandaceae; genus Carya; species Carya cathayensis. The sequence continues at coordinate 226,797 of QGSO01000482.1, forward strand.
GCAAATAACTTTGAGTCGATGATTAAAATTGATAGAATTTTACAAAACCAAACTGGTCATTATAATTATGTAGGTTTAGAGCATTTACATTAGGTTCCTATAAAATTCTCTATAATTTAGCTAAAGATGACATTCCCTAAAAGTTTTTCTAAAATTTTACTTATCTTTTAAAAACTTATTACATCTCATTGCCTATATTTTCTCTATTCTATTAAAATAATATTTCTCTATTCTTTCTTTGTTACTTTTTTCTCACTTTTATTTACAAACTTAACTACTCAATATTTTTTTGTTATGTTTTGAACTATTACTCTAGTAAATATTTTAAACAAAAATTTAAATTTAATTTTTATGGGTATTATAATATTTTTAAAATTATTTTTTTTATATTTTCGTAATTATTTAAATTATATTTAAAATTATTATTTAAAACTATAACAAATATGAGTATAATAAAAAGTCTAGATGATTGAAAGAATAATTTATTTTATGTATTAGAATAAAATATTGATAAAAATAGTTTATGGAATAAATAGTGGTTCTCCAAATATGAAAAATCAATGTCCATTCCCTAAACATTTTTTCTGAAATAGGGATCCAGATGTAGGGGATAGTTTAATTAAAACCGTATAATAAACCTCAAATTATAGGGAATGCGGTACTTTGGGGCCCCAGATGTGAATGCTCTAAAGTCCTCAATTAAGCCGACTTGATTCAACAAATCCTAACTAAGCTAAATATACAAAAACTGTACTGATGCGATTGGCTGCATCACTTTTTTTAATATAAAATAAATATTTAAGCCAATCATATTAACAGAGTGCGTAAGAAGTATACAAAAGTGACTATACGTAACACAATTCTTACATTTGCATAATTTCTTAAAATATTCTAAAACTCCTATAAAAGAGTATTTTAATTTTTTGCAAAAGTTCCTGTTGCCTTACCAAATTTGAAAATACTAAAAAAATCTGAAAAGACTAAAAGGGTTGAGTGCTTTTATCCCTTTCTAAAACCAAAATAATAATAATAATAATAATAAGATAATTTGATTTCATATGTTTTTTTTTTTTAAATTTTATTTATGACTAATCGAGTGGTTTATTTTACATTCAAACTGAACATACGAATTTGCAAGTTCTTTTGAACGAAGTAGAGATGGAATAAACTCAGTTTTAACATTTGTTTTATCAGTTCTGCTGGGTACAAGCGTGGCATGCAAGCGGCAGGTAACAAGCTATATATTATGTTTGAAGTGGAATAAAAATATAAAATAGAGAACAAAAAAGAAAAAGTAAAAAAAGAAAAATAAGACCTCTCTATTTCTCACTCTCTTTTTTCTTCCAATGGCGGCTGGACTTTGCAACCCCGCATTCCCTAAGGGTGTCTCTGAAGATTGTTCCATTTCAGACACTCGCAGTCATAGAACTAATCCAAAAGCCTAAACCCTGATGCAAACCAAGGAGCTGAACATGCTTATCATATATGTGGAAATTGTGACGCCCTCAAATTCCACTTGGGATTGAACAGACATTTGAAGCGTCGAGACATGCAACACAAGGTTACTTGCCCCCGTTCATGATATATAAGATGCAATGTTCCTAACATGCATCTAGCATTATGCAATATTCGCAGCGGATAATTTTTTTCTTTAGCAATACTATGCACCAAACTAAAAATATCCCAAATACTTGAAACATATTTCATACATAAAGGCATACTAAAAAGCCGTAATCACCACACTAGTCTAAAATGGTTGTGATCAAAAGAATACTTGAGATACAACTCCAAAAGTGTAAGTATTAACCTAAGTTAAATACTATACCATCATCAACATCGCACCGTGGCCTAGTCGACTGTATTCAGTTGGTCAGATTCCAATTCTCCTTCGGGTCCTGTAACAAGATCTACCATTCGGGGGGAATGGTAGTTGGGACTACCACAGTGAGATTTGATTACAAATCTCAGTAAGTTAACATAAAACTTATACACAGGTTAAAAATGCATGCATGGCAGTAAAAGCATAAATGCATAATTATAGTCATACATAAACATAGTATAACTTGACATATAGCATGACTTAACCAGAACTTAAGCGTGAACTGAACTTGACTTAACATGGCATGAACTTAAGCTTAAAACATAACATGAACAATCAACATAACATGAACGTGAAACATAACATGGACATGAACATAACATAACATGAACGTGAGCTTGAACGTATCATAAACGTGAACATAACATGATGTGAACATGAACTTGGAACATAACATGAACATGAACATAACATGTACGTGAGCATAACATAACATGAACTTGATCTGAAACTTGACTTAACATAAACTTGGAATCTTATTTAATTGTCTTGATTAATAACGTGCATTAATACGTACTCCACAGTTGTTGTGGCCCCACGTATTCAAGTAACATAAAACATAATACGTACTCCACAGTTGTTGTGGCCCCACGTATTCTACATGTCACAATTGCTGTGTCTCATGTAGTGTATGCTCCACAGTTGTTGTGGCCCCATACTTCATGCTCCACAGTTGTTGTGGCCCCATGAATTCACATAACATAAAATATAATACGTACTCCACAGTTGTTGTGGCCCCACGTATTCTACATGTCACAATTGCTGTGTCTCATGTAGTGTATGCTCCACAGTTGTTGTGGCCCCATACTTCATGTAACATAAAATATAATACGTACTCCACAGTTGTTGTGGCCCCACGCATTATAAGTAACATAAATATAATACGTACTCCACAGTTGTTGTGGCCCCACGCATTATAAGTAACATAACATAAATATAATACGTACTCCACAGTTGTTGTGGCCCCACGCATTATAA